>CANXYC011761763.1:0-16187 GCA_948193065.1 Aleurites moluccanus
GATAATTTGCTTCATGCTTCTTTAACTGATGAGAAGCATAAGCAATTACCCTACCCATCTGCATCAGTACATACCTTAGGCCAATCCGTGAAGCATCACAATACACTGTAAATTTCTCCCCCTCAACTGGTAATGCCAAAATCAGAGCACTAGTAAGGCAATACTTCAAAGTCTGGAAGCTACAGTCACACTCATCCATCCAAATATATCACTCCTGTTTCCTCATCAGTCTAGTCAAAGGAGCTGCAATCCGGGAGAAATCTTTCACAAACCTCTGATAATATCCAACCATACCCAGAAAACTGCGCACCTCTGAAACACTGGTAGGCTGGGGCCAATTAACTACCTCCTCAATCTTATGAGGATCCACCATAATACCATCTTTGCAGATAACATGCCCAAGGAAGCACACCTCAATCAACCAGAACTGACACTTAGATAATTTAGCATACAACCAATGCTCCCGAAGTGTCTGCAGAACTATCCTCAGATGCTCTGTGTGCTCTTCCTCACTCCTGGAATAATAAGTATGTCATTAATGAATACAATGACAAACTTATCCAAATATGACCTCAACACCCTGTTCATTAAATCCATGAAAGTAGCCGGTGCATTGGTCAACTCGAATGGCAACACCAGAAACTCATAATGACCATAGAGGGTCCTGAAAGTAGTCTTGGGTATATCACTCTGCTTAACCTTCAATTGATGATACCCAGACCTCAGATCAATCTTAGAAAAATGGTTGGCACCCTGCAGTTGATTAAATAAGTCATCTATCTGAGGCAACGGATACTTATTCTTCACTGTGACTTTGTTCAGCTGCCTTTAGTCAATACACATCCTCAATGAGCCATCTTTCTTTCTCATAAATAGTACCAGTGCAACTAAGGAGAACTGCTCGGTCTGATAAACCCTCTATCCAATAGCTCCTATAACTGTGTTTTTAATTCCTTCAGTTCAGCTGGAGCCATTCTGTATGGTGGAATGGATATCAGGTCTGTGCCTGCATGCACCTGTATCTCAAACTCAATGTCCCTGTTAAGGGGCAATCCTGGCAACTCCTCAGGAAAAACATCGGGAAACTCCTGAACAACTGGTGTCTAATTCAACTGAACAGAAGATCTCTGTACATCCACTACATATGCTAAATAGGCTGAACATCTTTTCCCAATCATCCTCCAAGCCTGGATAGCATATATCAGGTTAACCCAGAACTCCCGAATCTCACCCTGAAACTCAAACTTCGACTGCCCTTCAGGCTAGAATCTAACCCTCTTCCAATAACAATCTATCACTGCTCGGTGTCTCGTCAACCAATTCATACCCAAAATCACATCCAACTCAAGCATAGGCAACTCAATCAAATCAGCACGCAAAATATGATCATCAATCTCAATAATGCAATCAGGGTAGAAATAATCAACATCAACACTGATACCTATAGGAGTGGCAATCATCAATGGCATATCTAATAACCTCCTCTCCTTATTCAATTTGGGTGCAAAATATGGTGACATAAAAAAATGAGTTGCACCTGAATCTAATAAGGCATCAGCAATCTCATTCTGAACCAGAATAGTACCTGTGACAATGTTGTCGAATCTCTGAGCCTTTTGGGTGTTCATCGTAAATACTTTGTCTTGGCCACTACCAGCTGGAGCCTGACTGCCACTGGGAGCTTGTCCTCCCCTGCCTCTGCCTCTAGATGTAGCCTCTGCCCATATTCTGACTACCCTGAACTACTGGTTGCGATACTATGATAGATGGCTGCTGATCAGCTCTCACTTGACAAGTGTTAATATAATGGCCCTGCTGGCCACACCTCAAACATGCTACAAACCATCTCCAACACTCCCCTCCATGCCTCATACCACAAAATCCACAAGTAGGAATGTTGGGTGACTGTGTAACCAGCCTCGAAGAACCCTGAGAGTAAGCAGGCATTGACTGAACCACTAGCTGACCCCCTACTTTGTAATCTCCTCCTCTGACTAATGGTTGGAGATCTCTGCTCAAATTTGGGCACTGGCTCTGCCTGCCTAGGATAGGAGCTGCTCTCCCCCTCTTAATCTATGATCCCGGACCACCCTTCCTCTTCTGGTCCCTCTTTGCCCTCTCTGTCTTGTATTTCTCCTCCATCTGAGTAGCCTTATCTATCACTGTAGTCAATGATATGAACTCTATAGCTAACAAGGCATTATACAGTGCTGCATGTAAACCCCTCCGAAATCTACTAATTAGATCTGCCTCAGTAGGTACTATATGAGCAGCATATCTACTCAGCCGAATAGTCTCTTCAGCATACTCCTCTACAGATCTATCTCCCTGCTCAAGATGCTCAAATCTGATCAAATTACGGGTCCTCACACCCTTGGTGATGAACTCATCAATCAAACCCTGCCTGAACTCTGCCCAAGTGGGCGGGTGCTCTCCATATAGCCTGGTCTCCATATGCCTAGAGAACCATGTCCATGCTTTACCCTTAAGCAATAGACCTACCAACTCAACTGATCTCAACCTAGAACAAAGTAGTCTCCTTACTACCTTCTCCACCTCCTCCAGAAAATCAACAGGATCTGTACCTCTGTCCCCTCTGAACTCAGGTAAGTTTAGCTTTAAAAAGCTAAACATGGATACTCCGCCCTCCTCAATCTCCCTCCTGCGTCCCTGTACAGCTGGCTCCCTCTGAGCCCCCACTGGCTGCACAGGAGTCGGTGCCACTACCTCAGGCACAATTGGTGGAGGTACTACTGCAGAGCAGGTGGTGGCTGTGCCTGCTGTCTCTCTCGTCACATCTCAGCCATCTCCCTCCTCAACTCCATCAATCCTTTCATAATCTCTACTCTCCAAGGGTCATCTCCCCTCTATATGTCCTCTGAAGTCCATCGGGATCGAGACGGATCCTCTGGTACACTAACCTCCCTCACTAAGGACTCATTGGAGGTAACCTCAACCTCCCTAGTGTCTCTGTCTCTACTGTCGGACATCTCTATAATCTATCGGGAAAAATGAAAATAGTCTCAGAATAATACAGAAATACAAAATAATGACATATAACAGACGATAACAACAATAGACGACAAAGGAAATCCTATGCTCCATGGTATACCTAATTCTATCCTATTCTGTAACTAGCCACTATTCCTCTGTAATCCAGTCACTATTCATCTGTAACCTAGATTCACAATCTATAAACCTAGTGCTCTGATACTACCTCTGTCATGATCCGGTTTCTTGGACCGCGACGGTCCTAGGGCACTGGAGATGCCAATGGCTACCGGCACCCGTAAAACCCAGTATCACATGCATTATTTATAAACTTCAACATATATTATTCATATTAATTAATTACCAGTTCTTCTGTTAACCTGTCATGCATTTTGTAATTATTCTGCAATTGGCTGTAACATTCACAAATCATATCATAATACCATCATAAAACTCATAATAATATTATCAACATCATATATATACAATGTTCATCTCCTAGCTAACCCAATACATACCCATGAAGCAGCTAGATAATGAACATCAAAATAAAACATAATATATTAGAAATATACATAATAGGCTATAGTAGAAATCCACGAAAGATAGAAGACTGGATTTTGCAACCTACTCCTCTCCTGAAATGGGTAAACAATGAAATGGTGAGTATAGATGATACTCAGTGAATTTACATGCATCACAATAAATAGTAGGCATCAATAAACAAAGGTATCAGTCAATAGGATACAGTATATAGAATAAATGACAGGGTACAATAAAACCAAAGAATATCATATAGGCTAGGTTACATACGGAAAGACAGATAATGGGATAGACTGTATGAAAAGAAATCATACAATCTCCAGTTAGTCAATATGGACCATGTAGGTCTCCAATATCAATGAGCATAAGGCTGATCAAGCCCTATGGCCAGGACAATAACCCCTTCTAGCTAGGGTATCAATAATACAATGTGCACATCACCGACAGTATTTTCTTACTACCCTGTCAGATCAGTAGCTTTGCTAAACCATATCAGGGTCAATAACGAGGGATACCATAAGCAACAATGGCATCCAGATAACAGTCAATCCAATAAGAGTCAATTCGATATCAATCAGTACAATATTCAATATATTCAATGGCAATGTTAATTACAATGTACAATCAATGATATAAGGTTTGGTAATAAGGAAAGACATAAAACAAAAGTTAGTTCGGTGGCCGCAATTGGTAAGTCAATTGGCACGATAATGTCGCTGGCAACAATGGCATTCAATTGGTAGGCCTATGGCATGCAAACCAATAGGCCAATTGCAAATGAACTAGGCATTTTTTCGAACACTTGGTGGCATACAATGGCAAGCCAATAAGTTAGGTTTTGGTGCAAATTTGACTTGCCCAATCAAATCAACAACAAACCACATTGTCAAACAAAGTATAGGTATCAAAGAAACACAATTAAACAAGGTTAAAATGGATCAAATTGGCAAGGAAAACATGGCAAAAATCAAACAATTCCAAAGGCATTATAAGGGTAATAGGGTTCGACCACTTAGGATTTTTTACCAAAGGGTTCCAATCAACAATTCAATGATACAAACATGTTAAATGATGCAATGTAAACTCACCTAAACCTCCAAATAGCCAATGCATAAGCCAAATCCACCAATTCCACCAAATAGCCCAAAATTGCTTACTTTGGAAATCAAGTTTGACAAATCTCCAATTCTACATCAATTAAACCATCAATTAATTATCCATTCATATCTAATTAGCTAATTCTAGCATCAATTAACAAAACCTAACACTAATTCAACATATCAAATCTTACAACTTCAATTTACCAAACCACTTTGGGGATTTCAATTAATTTGGATAAATTAGTGCAATTAACTATCATACCCATTCAAGTGAACCTAAATAACATCTAAATCATCAATCAAACTAAACAAATAAACATTCTTACCCCAAACTCCCAAAGTGGCCGAAATCTACTCTTGAATTTTCCTCTAAATTCTTAGCTCCAATCTTCAAATTGGTGATGAAAATAGGTTTAGCTAGGTTGATTTGCTATTTTTCTATAAGCTTTCTTAAGATTTCTATAAGAATTGAAGAAGAATTAAATTGAAGAAGAAGGAATGTAGTTTCGGCAACAAGAAGAGAAAAATGAAGAATGAAGAATAAAAATGCTTAAGTGAAAATAAATAGAAAATTTCTTAAGCACAATTACAACTAAACCCTCAAACTTTCATCCTTTACACTTTGGTCTTTAAATCTTCTGTAATTTATTCTGACAATTTTGTCAGGATTTAGAGATCAGAGTGGGGAGTGAATAAACTTATTTTAATTTATACTTATTTATAAAAATGGTTCTGGAGTCATTCTGTAACTCCGACCGACCACTTTCCACTATTCACCTTGAATTTCCATTTATTTACAAAAATGTCATTACTTACTTTTTCAGTGTTCTTAAATGATTTTTACTTCTTTATTTTTACCAAAATTAAACATAAATTATGGTCATCTTTTACCTCCAGATCAACTTTAGAAATTATTTTGTTGATCGGACTGCTCATTTCTCAGCAGTGTTCCCGACACCGCCGCTTTCCGGAAAAGTTTCAAGTTTGCTTTCTAACTGTGTCTCTAAAATTATTTCCCATCATTTCAAGACTAAAGGACCACATACTGAGAATTAATTCATGCATGATAGATATAACTTTCTAGGGTATTACAAGTGGACAAAGCCACTGAATTTTACTTCTTACTAAACCAAAAAGCAAAGCAATTTCCTAGGAATTGGCAAGTACTGGAGGTACTCTTCCTATCCATGCAACTACTGGAAAAATCCGTATTGGAATAGCCAATTAAACTAAAATGCATATTTTTTGGATACCAAAGTCCTAAATGTTGTGTGCCAATCAAATATTTTAAAATTTTTTTGACTGCATGTAAATGAGACTCTTCAGGACATGATTGAAATCGTGCACAGAAATATACAACAAACATAATATCTAGTCTACTAATGGGTAAATAAAGAAAACTATCAATCATATCTCTATATTTCTTCTTCTCAATAGGCTTGCCAAGTTCATCTTTGTCAAGCTTGATGGTGGAGTTAATTGGAGTTCTACTTGCTTTTGCTCCATCCATTCCAAACTTTTGAGAAGTTCCTTTATGTACTTTGATTAGTTGATGAAGATACTTTCCTCACATTGTTTGATTTGTAATCTAAGGAAGTACTTCAATTATGCCATCATGCTCATTTCAAACTCACTTTGCATGCATGAACAAAATTCCTTGCATAAAACCTCATTAGTAGCATCAAATATTATATCATCAATATATATTTACACAATTAACATATTATGCATGTTCTTTTTAATAAAAAGAGTTGCATCAACTTTTCCTTTCGAAAAATCATTATTGATTACAAACATGCTAAGTCTATCTCTAGGAGCTTGTTTAAAACCATAAAAAGCTTTTAAAGTTTATAAACATGATTTGAAAAATCAAATTGTTCAAAATGGGAGGTTGTTCAACATAAACTTCCTCCTCAATAAAACTATTTAAAAAACACTTTTGACATCCATTTGATATAACTTACAGTTCATGTGGCATGCAAATGCAAGTAACATCCTAATAGAGTCAAGTCTAGCCACCAATGCAAAGATCTCATCATAATCTATTCCTTCATCTTAATTATATCCCTTTGCCACCAATCTAGCCTTATTCCTAGTGATCACACCAACCTCATCTAGTTTGTTTCTATACACTCATTTGGTACCTATAATGGGTTGGTCTTATGGTCTAGGAACAAAGGTCCAAACCTTATTCCTCTAAAATTGGTTCAATTCCTCTTGCATGGTCTCAACCCAACTTTCATCCTCTAAGGCCTCATCAATATTTCTAGGTTCAATCTTAGATATGAATGCTAGGTTGTTCACAATTTCTTTGAAAGAGGATCGTGTGGCCACACCTATAGAAGGTTTACCAATTATAAGGCCTTTTGGGTTGTCCTTTTTGAATTTGCAACCCTTTGGAACATCAATATAAGGAGTTTCTATGGCCTTGGAAGGATCTCCTAGGTCATTAAGATCTTTTATATATGATTCAATAAGAGGCTTTAAATCAAGAGATGTATCATGCACATGATCAAATATGTCATCATTCTCAACATGTTCAAATCTATGCACATCAAATGGACTAAACTCATCAAATGTAACATACATGGACTCTTCAACAACCAAAATTCTTTTGTTAAAAACTCTATAAGATTTGCTAGAAGTTGAATAGCCTAAGAGAACACCTACATCAATTTTTGAGTCAAATTTTCTAAGATTATCCTTAATGTTTAATATAAAGCATTTGCATCCAAATACTCTAAGATATGAAATTCTTATTTTTTTTTTCATTCCATAGCTCATAAAGAGTTTTGTTTAAAATTGCTCTTATAAAAAGTCTATTTGAAATGTAACAAGCACAATTGACGGCTGCGAGGCCTCACCCGAGCACCTCATCCGGTCCTCTTAGAATCGAAATGCTCATTATACCCTAGAAAGTTATAACACATATGCATGATTCAGTTCTCAGAATGTAATTCAAAAGTCTTGAAATGATGGGAAATAATTTTAGAGAAACAATTGGAACGTGAACTAATTACTTTTTCGGAAAGTGGCGGTGTCGGGAACACTGCCGAGAAATTAGCTGTCCGGTCAATAGAAGAATTTCTGAATTTGATTAGGGGGTAAAAGATCACCATAATGCATGATTAATTTTGGTAAAAAGAAAGAAGTAAAAAATATTTAGCAACACTGAAAAAGTAACCAATGGCAAAATTATAAATAAAAGGAACTTTAAGGTGAATAGTAGAAATTGGTCCGTTGGAGTTACAGAATGACTCTGAAACTATTTTTGCAAATGAGTATAAATTAAAATAAGCTTATTGACTCCCCACATTGGAATCCAAATCCTGATAGAATTATCAGAATAAATTACAGAAGAAGTTGGGATCAAAACCTAATTACTTAAAAGTTTAAGGACCAAAATATAATTTGCCATTTTGACTTAATATAAAAGCCAACACTTAGCCAATTTTCCATCAACTTTCTTCTTCTTCTTTCTTTCTCCCATGGTGGCCGAACCATTCTTTGATGGTTTTCATCCATTTTCAAGAGAAAAAAACTAAAGAAAACCTAAACACCAACCTTAAATCATCCATCTCCATCCATTTCTCTCTGGAAAGCTTAAGGAAAACAAGAATCTTGGAAGGGAGGGATTCGGCCATTTCACCTCAATTAGGTAACAAGTTAGTTTGTTAGTTTTTATGGTTTAATTAGATGATATTAAGGTTGAATTGAATGGGTTTTAGGTTACATTGCATCAATTGATGCATTTTGTTAGAAATGCCCAAATTGCCTAACCTAATTGAATTTGTTTGTCTTAGCTATGCCAATTAATGCTAGTTTATATTAGTTGATGCTAGATTATATTAATTGGAAGTCATTAGGTAACTAATTGATGGATTATTTGGTGTAGAATTCAAGAATTTGTCAAGTTGTGCTTATTGCCTCCATTGAAGAATTTGAGTGGAAATCAATCTTCCAAAGCATTTGGAAGGCTTAGGTGAGTCTTATATGCATCAATTAACATGCCTAATACTTTAAAATTGAAATTGGAAACTATATATGGAAGTTGGTTTTTGGCCAAATTGAAATCACTATTCACCCCTTTGTATTTTTGCTTGTTTTTCTTCATGTTTCCTTATCCATTTTGATCCATTTTGTGGTGTTTAATCTTGTTTATTTGATATCTTTTGTATTGTTGCCAATGTGATTGGTTGTTGATTGAATTGGGCAAGTCAAACTTGCACCTAAACCTAACTTATTAGCTTGCCAATTTGTCCCCACTAAGTGTTTGATTAAATGCCTAGTTGTTTTTGCTATTGGCCTATTACTTTGTATTCTATAGGCCAACCATTTGAATGCCATCGTTGCCAGTGATATTGGCATGCCAATTGGCCTATCGTTTTCCTTTGCCGAGCCAACTTTTGTTCCATGTCTTTATTGATTACCAAACCACTTGTCATTGATTATATATCATCTATTGCAATGCCATTGATTCTATTGATAATTGATTGATTGATATTGAGCTTATTGATATGGAGAATACCATTGTTACATAGTGGTGTCCATTGATATGTTGCTTCCTTATATTGATCTTAATGTGGCTTGACAGAGCTACCGCTCCGACAGGGTAGTGGGAAAATACTGTCGGCGATATGCATATTGTATTATTGGTACCCTGGCTAGGAGGGGTTATGGTCCTGACCATAAGACCTGATCAATCTTATGCTTACTGATATGGATATTACTGGAGACTGTATGTTCGCATATAGTCCATACTGATTCTACTGGAGATTATATGATTACATACAGTCCATCCCTTTATCTGTCTTTCCATATGATACCGAGCTTTTGATATGTTCATTGATTATTCTGTTCATATAGATTCACTGAGTATCTTATATACTCATATTTTCTTTGTTTAACCATTTCAGGAGAGGAGTAGATTGCAGAATCCCGTTGTCTATCATCAGAGGATTTCTGCTTGCTGTCATTGATGAATATATTCTGAATTCTATATTTTGATGTTCATAATCTAGCTGCTCCATGGGGTATGTATGGGATAGTTAGGATATGAACATTTATATGTATGTGATGATATTATGAGATATGTGATGATCATATTGTATGATATTATGACTGTTACAGCCAATTGCATTAAATTACTGTAAGAATTACATAATGACAGAATGAATGGTAACTAAGTAAAATTGGTAATTAATTAATGGTTATAGATTATGCATGTGATACTGGGTTCTACAAGTGCTAGTCGCCATTGGCATCTCCTGCATCCTAGGATAGTCGCGATCCAAAAATGGGTTGTGACAGAGGTGGTATGAGAGCTCTAGGTTACAGACTGTGGAATCTAGGTTATAGATGAATAGTACCCAAATTACAGAGGAATAGTGACTAAGTACATAATGGGGTAGAATTAAGTAAACCATGGAGCATAGGATTTCCTTTGACATCTTTTGTTGTTATCGTCTGTTATATGTTATTATTCTGCGTTTCTGTCATATTCTAAGTATGTTTCCCTTTTTTCTAAGAGATTACAGAGATGTCCGATAATAGGGACAGAGATACCAGGGAGGCAGAGTTAGCCTCCAATGAGTCATTGGTCATGGAGATTTTGGTTTCAGAGGTTCATCTAGATCCCAATAGACTACAAAGGATACAGAGAGGGGCGATGATCCCTGGAGAGTTGAGATGATTAGGGGATTGATAGAGTTACGTAGAGATATAGCTGATTTGAGGTGGGAAAGTCAGAATGTACCACCACCATTAGTTCCAGCAGTAGTGCCTCCACCTGTGGCACCAGAGGCAGTTCCAATGGCACTGGCTCCTGTACAGCTAGTAGGGGTTCCTAGGGAGCTTACTGTACATGGAGACTGTAGAGTGATTGAGGAGGGTGGTGTATCTATGTTTAGCTTTCTGAAGCTAAACTTGACTGAGTTCAGGGGCGACAGAGGCAGTGACCCTGTAGATTTCTTGGAGGAGGTCGAGAAGGTAGTTAGGAGACTACCTTGTTCTGAGTTGAGGGCTGTGGAGTTAGTTGGATTATTACTGAAGGGAAAGGCTTGGACTTGGTTTTCGAGGAGGATGGATCCCAGGTTATATGGTGAGCATCCACCCTCATGGGCTGAGTTTCGGCAGGGTCTTATTGATGAGTTTATTACAGAGGGGGTGAAGACCCGCAACTTGATTCAGTTTGAGCAGTTGGAGCAGAGTAGCAGGTCTATTGAGGATTATGCAAAGGATTTCATTAGGATGAGTAGATATGCTACTCACATTGTACCTACTGAGGCTGATCTGATCAGCAGGTTTCAGAGGGGTTTACATGATGCACTTCATAATGCATTTTTGGCTACTGAGTTTATTTCTCTGACGACAGTTATTAATAAGGCCATACAGATGGAAGAGAAGTATAAGACAGATAGGGCAAAGAGGGACCATAAGAGGAAATGAGGTCCAAAATCTCAGGTTAGGAGGGGGGAGAGCAGCTCCCAGCCTAAGCAGGCAGAGTCAGTGCCTTGTTTGATTAGAGATCTTCAGCCAGTAGTCAGAGGAAGAGAGTGCAAAGTAGGGGACCGCCAATGATTCAGTCAGCACCTGTCTATTCTCAGGGTTCTTCGAGACCAGATGCACAGACATTTAGTATTCCTAGTTGTGGGTTTTATGGTCGGAGACATGGAGGGGAGTGTTGGAGATAGACTAGTGCTTGTTTGAGATGTGGCCAGCAGGGCCAATATGCTAACAGATGTCCATTGAGGGCTGAGCAACAACCATCTATTACGGTTTCTCAGCCAGTGGTGCAAATGAGTCAGAACATGGGCACAGAGGCTTTAGGCAGAGGCAGAGGCAGGGGAGGACAGGCTCCCAGTGGTAGTCAGGCCCTGGTGGGAAGGGGTCAGGGCAGAGTTTTTGCAGTCAACACCCAGGAGGCTCAGAGATCAGACAATGTGGTCACAGGTACTATTCTGATTTAGAATGAGATTGCAGATGCCTTATTTGATTCTAGTGCTACTCATTCCTTTGTGTCACCACACTTTGCACCTAAATTGTATAAGGAAAGGAGATTGTTAAATGTGCCTTTGATGATTGCTACTCCTATGGGTGACAATGTTGATGTGGATTATTTCTATCCTGACTGTGTATTTGAGATTGATGATAACATATTGCTTGCTGATCTGATTGAGTTGCCTGTATTAGAGTTAGATGTTATTTTGTGTATGGATTGGCTTACGAGGCATTAGGCAGTTATCGATTGTTATCGGAAGAAGGTCAGGTTTTAGCCTGAGAGGCAGCCAGAGTTTGAGTTTCAGGGTGATATATGGGAGTTCAGGGTTAATCTGGTTTCTGCTATCCAGGCTAGGAGGATGATTGGGAAAGGCTATTCAGCCTATTTGGCTCATGTGATAGATGTGCAGAAGTCTTATGTACAGCTTGATCAGATACCGGTAGTTCATAAGTTTCCTGATGTATTTCCTAAGGAATTACCAGGATTGCCCCCAGATAGGGAGATTGAGATTGATGTGCATGCAGGCACTCATCCCATATCTATTCCCCCATACAGAATGGCTCCAGCTTAACTGAAGGAACTAAAGGCACAATTACAGGAACTTTTGGATAGATGGTTCATCATACTGAGTAGTTCTCCTTGGGGTGCACTGGTATTGTTTGTAACAAAGAAGAATAACTCTTTGAGGATGTGTATAGATCACAGGAAGCTAAACAAGGTGACAGTGAAGAACAAGTATCCATTGCCATGGATAGATGACTTGTTTGATAAGATGCAGGGTGCTAGCCATTTTTCGAAGATTGATTAGAGGTCTGGGTATCATCAGTTGAAGATTAAGAAGGGTGATGTACCTAAGACTGCTTTCAGGACCCGATATGGGCATTATGAGTTCTTGGTGTTGCCATTTGGGTTGACCAATGCACCAGCTGCTTTTATGGATTTGATGAACAGGGTGTTCAGGTCATTTTTGGATAAGTTCGTCATTGTATTCATTGATGACATACTTATCTATTCCAAGAGTGAGGAGTATGTGGAGCATTTGAGGATTGTTTTGCAGACACTTCGGGAGCATTAGTTGTATGCTAAGTTATCTAAATGCCAGTTTTGGCTGACCAAAGTGTGTTTCCTTGGGTATGTGATATACAAGGAAGGGATTAAGGTGGATCCTCAAAAGATTGAAGTAGTTGCGAACTGACTTCAGCCTACCAGTGTTTTAGAGGTTCACAATTTTCTGGGTATAGCAGGGGATTACAGGAGGTTTATGAAGGATTTCTCTAGGATTATAGCTCTATTGACTAAGCCGATGTGGAAATAGGAGCGTTATCTATGGACTGATGAGTGTGATCACAGTTTTCAGACTTTGAAGTATTGCCTCACCAGTGCTATAGTGTTAGCATTGCCATCAGAGGGGGAGAAATTTACGGTGTATTGTGATGCTTCTCTGATCAGATTGGGGTGTGTATTGATGCAGAATGGGAAGGTGATTGCTTATGCTTCTCGTCAGTTAAAGAAGCATGAAGCAAATTATCTGACTCATGATTTAGAGATGGCAGCTGTGGTATTTGCATTGAAGATTTGGAGATATTACTTGTATGCATCGAAATGTGAGATATACACTGATCATAAAAGTTTACAGTATATATTTCAGTAGAAGGATCTGAATCTTCGACAGCGCAGATGGGTGGAGCTACTTAAGGATTATGACTGTAAGATCCTTTATCACTCGGGTAAGGCCAATATAGTGGCTGATGCATTGAGTAGGAAGTCCATGGGTAGTTTAGGTCATATCATGGTTGGCAGAAGACCCTTGATTCGAAAGATGAGGTATTTGGTAGATATAGGAGTGGAGTTGGATTTGGGATCCCAGGCTCTGATAACCCAATTTTGGGTAAAGTCACTGTTACTTGATGATATTAAAGTGGCTCAGGATAGGGATCCTTATCTATTGAAACTTATGGGAGATGTGCAGAGTGGTAAGATGACAGAGTTTACAGTAGAGGATGGCGTACTGAAGTATGGGAAACGTATATGTGTATCAGATTTTGATGGGCTATAAGATCGGATTATGAGAGAGGCTCATTACTGTATATAGTGTACATCTAGGGATTACTAAGATGTACCATAATCTCAGGGATGTATATTGGTGGCTTGGTATGAAGAGATATGGCTCAGTTTGTTTATAAATGCTTAGCCTGTCAGCAGGTTAAGTTTGAGCATCAGAAACCATTAGGGTTGCTTCAGGAGATAGAGTTGCCAGAGTGGAAATGGGAGCAGGTTACTATGGATTTTATAGTGGGTCTACCAAGGAATACTAAGGGTTATGACTCCATATTGGTGATTGTAGACCGTTTGATGAAGTCTGCTCATTTTTTAGAGGTTAAGACTAGTTATACGACAGCTCAGTATGCACAGTTGTATGTGGATAAGATTGTGCTACTTCATGGAATTCCTTTGATGATCATTTCAGATAGAGGTACATAGTTCACCTCCCGATTTTGGCGGAAGTCAGAAGGCCATGGGTACCCAGTTAAGGTTAAGTACTGCTTTTCATCCTCAGACTGATAGGCAGTCGGAGAGGACAATCCAGACTTTGGAGGATATGCTTCAGTTATGTGTTTTGGATTTCAAAGGTAATTGAGATTACTATATGCCATTGATTGAGTTCTCTTATAACAACAGTTATCACTCTTCTATTGGTATGACTCCATTTGAAGCACTATATGGTAAAAAATATAGATCTCTAGTATGTTGGGTGGAGCCAGGGAAGAAGTAGTTTGAGGGGCCAGAGTTGATTAAGGAGACCATGGAAAAGGTCCCTATGTTCAGGATCGAATGAAGACTGCCTTCAGTAGACAAAAGAGTTATGCTGATCCGAAGAGGAAGGATGTACATTTTGCAGTTAGTGATCATGTCTTCCTTAAGATCTCACCGATGAAGGGTGTTATGAGATTTGGGAAGAGGGGAAAGTTGTCACCAAGGTTTATAGGCCCATAAGATAGGTAATATGGCCTATAGATTGGCTCTTCTACCTAATATGAGCCACATACATCCGGTTTTCCACATCTTGATGCTACGAATATGTGTCTGATCCATCACATATATTGGAGGTACAAGATGTGGGACTCAATGAAGACTTGTCATACGAGGAGTATCCAATGGAGATTGTTGATCAACAAGTCAGGCAACTACGAAATAAGGAGATACCTATGGTTAAGGTACTCTAGAGAAACCAGTCGATGGAAGAGTGCACACGGGAGAGTGAGCAGGAGATGAGGAGCAGATATCCATTCCTGTTCCAGCAGTGAGGTATGTATTTTATTTAAATTCGATGACGAATTTATTTGTAGGGGGTAGAATGTAATACCCTAGAAAGTTATAACTCATATGATTGATTCAGATCTCAGTATGTAGTTCAAAAGTCTTGAAATAATGGGAAATAATTTTAGAGACACAGTTAGAAAGCGAACTAATTACTTTTCTGGAAAGCGGCGGTGTCGGGAACACTGCTAAGAAGTTAGCTGTCCGGTCAACAGAAGAATTTCTGAATTTGATCAGGGGGTAAAAGATCACAATAATGCATGAGTAATTTTGATAAAAAGAAAGAAGTAAAAAATATTTAGGAACACTGAAAAAGTAACCAATGGCAAAATTGTAAATAAAAAGAACTTTAAGATGAATAGTAGAAATTGATCCGTCGGAGTTACAGAATGACTCTAAAACCATTTTTGTAAATAAGTATAAATTAAAATAAGCTTATTGACTCTCCACATTGGAATCCAAATCCTGACAGAATTGTCAAAATAAATTACAAAAGAAGTTGGGGTCAAAACCTAATTACTTGGAAGTTTAAGGACCAAAATATAATTTACCATTTTGACTTAATATAAAAGCCAACACTTAGCCAATTTTTCATCAACTTTCTTCTTCTTCTTTCTTTCTCCCATGGTGGCCGAACCATTCTTTGATGGTTTTCATCCATTTTCAAGTTGATTTTCAAGAGAAAAAAACAAAAGAAAACCTAAACACCAACCTTAAATCATCCATCTCCATCCATTTCTCTCTTGGAAAGCTTAAGAAAAAAAAAGATTCTTGGAAGGGAGGGATTCAACCATTTCACCTCAATTAGGTAACAAGTTAATTAGTTAGTTTTTATGGTTTAATTGGATGATATTAAGGTTGAATTGAATGGGTTTTAGATTAGATTGCATCAATTGATGCATTTTATTAGAAATGCCTAAATTGCCTAACCTAATTGAAGTTGTTTGTCTTAGCTATGCTAATTGGTGTTAGTTTATGTTAATTGATACTAGATTATGTTAATTGGAAGTCATTAGGTAACTAATTGATGAATATTTGGTGTAGAATTGAAGAATTTGTCAAGTTGTGCTTATTGCCTCCATTGAAGAATTTGAGTGGAAATCAATTTTTCAAAGCATTTGGAAGGCTTAGGTGAGTCTTATATGCATCAATTAACATGCCTAATTCTTTAAAATTGAAATTGGAAAATATATATGGAAGTTGGTTTTTGGCTGAATTGAAATCACTATTCACCC
>CANXYC011762013.1:0-59689 GCA_948193065.1 Aleurites moluccanus
TTTTATTTACCCTCAATTCATTTTCCCAAATAATTAATTTACAATAAATTACACATGTAACACACATTTTAAATCATATAACACAATATTAATCAATCACATTTTAAATGCATCAAGTAAATCATATAACATGTAATGCAGTCAATAACACATAAACACATCAAATAAGTCATAGAACACATAAGGCAACCAACCCAGATAGACACTCTTAACTCTAACTAGGGTTTTGGTGCTAGGGTTAGGGTTTCCAACTAAGATTTCTCCTAGGATATTACACAACACTTCAAAATCTAAAAATTGCTCTCACATTCGTCAGTTCATAGATATCTCTCCTATTTTTGAGTCAACTTAGTCAATGGAGCAGCAACTCTAGAGAAATCTTTTACAAATCTTCTATAGTATCCTGCAATACCAAGGAAACTATGGATCTCTGAAACACTAGTAGGCTGAGGCCAATTTGCAACTGCTTTAACCTTCTGAGGATGTACCATAATACCATCCTTACAAACCACATGTCCTAGAAAGCACACTTCAGTTAACCAGAATTGGCATTTTGACAACTTAGCATACAGCTGATGCCTTCGAAGTGTCTGCAATACAATCCTTAGATGCTCTGAATGTTCCTCCTCACTCCTTGAATAGATAAGAATGCCATCTATGAACACTATGACAAACTTATCCAAGAATGGCTTAAACACCCTGTTCATCAGATTCATAAATGCAGCCGGTACATTAGTCAACCCGAATGGCAACACAGAAACTCATAATATCCATATCGGGTCCTGAAGGCAGTCTTGGGTACATCACCATTCTTGATTCTCAATTGGTGATATCCAAATCTCAAGTCAATCTTAGAGAAATGACTGGCACCTTGCAACTGGTCAAATAGATCATTAATCTGTGGCAACGGATATTTATTCTTCACTGTCACCTTATTCAGCTGGCTGTAATCAATACACATCCTTATAGAGCCATCCTTCTTTTTCACAAACAACAATGGATCACCACACGGAGAACTACTCAGTCTAATAAATCCTCTATCCAATAACTCTTGCAACTACACCTTTAACTCTTTCAATTCTGCTGGTGCCATTCTGTACAGAGGAATGGATATCAGATCGGTGCCTGAATACACCTCAATCTCAAACTCTATCTCTCTATCTGGGGGTAATCCTGGCAATTCATCAAGAAAGATATCAGAGAATTATCAAACCATTGGTATCTGATTAATCTCTACATAAGTCTTTTGTACATTTATCACATGATTCATAAATGCAGCCGGTGCATTAGTTAACCTGAATGGCAACACCATAAACTCATAATTTCCATATTGGGTCTTGAAGGCAGTCTTGGGTACATCACCCTTCTTGATTCTCAATTGGTGATACCCAGATCTCAAGTCAATCTTAGAGAAATAACTGGCACCCTGCAACTGGTCAAATAGATCATCAATCCGTGGCAACGAATATTTATTCTTCACTGTCACCTTATTCAGCTACCTGTAATCAATACACATCCTCAGAGACCCATCCTTCTTTTTCACAAAAAACACTGGAGCACCATACGGAGAACTACTCGGTCTAATAAATCCTTTATTTAATAACTCCTATAACTGCACATTTAACTCTTTCAATTCTGCTGGTGCCATTCTGTATGGACGAATGTATATCGAATCATTGCCTGAATACACCTTAATCTCAAACTCTATCTCCCTATTTGGGGGTAATCTTGGCAATTCATTAGGGAAGACATTAGAGAATTCTCGGACCACTGGTATCTGATCAGTACATTTATCACATAAGCCAGTTACGCTGAACAACCCTTCCCTATCATCCTTTTAGCCTCGATAGCAAAAACAAAATTGATTTTGAACTCCTGTTGATCACCCAGGAATTCAAACTCTAGTTGCCCCTTAGGCTGTAATTTAACCCTCTTCTCATAACAATCAATAACTGTATGATGTGTCGTTAGCCAATCCATACCAAGAATCACAAATAGCTCTAACACAGGCAGTTCAATCAAATAAGCACATAAAATATTATCATCTATCTCAATCACACAATTAGGGTAATAATAATCCACCTTTATACTCTCCCCTATAGGTGTAGTTATCACTAGAGGCACACTCAAAAATTGTTTCTCTTTATTTAACTTAGGTGCAAACTGGGGTGAAATAAATGAATGTGTAGCACCAGAGTCAAACAATGCATCAGCAATCTCATTTTGTATTAAAATAGTACTTGTAACCACATTATCAGATCTCTGTGCCTCCTGAGTGTTCACTGCAAAAACTTGCCCCTATCCTCTGCTTATTAGGAATTGACTTCTACTCGATGCTTGTCCTCTGCCTCTACCCCTACCAGGAGCCTCTTTGACAAAATTCTGACTCATATGAACAGTAGGCTAAGAAACTATAGCGAATGGCTACTGATCACCCTACAAAGGACATCTGGTGATAAAATGACCATGCTGCCCACATTTCAGATAAGCATCTAACTGTCATCGACACTTCCCTTCATACCTTCTACCATAAAAACTACAGATAGGCACGCTGGGCATCTATGTAGTAGGTCTAGATGAGCCTTGAGAATAAGTAGGTGAAGACTATACTGAAGGTCCCCTGCTATGTGTCCTCCTCCTTTAACTGCCAGACAGAGGTTTTTGATCAAACTTGGCCACTATCTCACTCTGTCTAGGCTGGGAGCTGCTCTTCCCCCTTCTACCCTGTGATTCGGGGCCACTCTTCCTCTTCTGATCCCTCTTAGCTCTCTTTGACTTGTATTTTTCTTCCATTTGATTAGCTTTGTCAATGATAGTAGTCAGAGATGTGAACTCTGTAGCTAGTAGTGCATTATGAAGTGAAGCATGTAAACCCCTCTTGAACCTACTGATCAAATATGCCTCAGTAGGAGCAAACTGTATAGCATACCTACTCAGTCTGATAAACTCCTCTGCATATTCCTCTACTGACCTACTACCCTACTTGAGTTGCTCAAACTGAATCATATTTCTAGTCTTCACCGCTTCTGTCGGGAACTCATCAATCAGCCCCTGTCTGAACTCTGCCCAAGTAGGAGGATGATCACCAAACAATCTGGGCTCCATCTGTCAAGAAAACTATGTCCAAGCTTCCCCCTTCAACAATAAACCCACTAGCTCAACTGCTCCGAAATCTGAACAAGGTAGTCTTCAAACTACCTTCTCAACCTACTTAAGAAAATCGTTTGGCTCATCGTATCTATCACCTCTGAACTTTGACAGGTTTAGGTTCAGAAAGCTAAACATAGAAATTCCGCCCTTATCTATAACTCGACGGGCTCCCTGTATAACATGCTCTCCAGTAACCACAGTTGGCTGTACAGGAGCTAGAGAAACAGGAACTGTAGCTGGTGCAACAAGGGATGGCACTGCTGCTGGAGCTAGTGGTGGTAGCATATTCTGTCATTCTCGCCTCAACTCTGCTAGTTCCCGACATAACTCTATCATCCCCTGCATCATCTCCAACCTCTAAGGGTCATCCTCTATAGTCCGTCGGATCTGGTCGATCCCTCTGAAACTGAAAACTCCCTAACTAGGGACTCATTAGAGGCTACCTGTGCCTCTCTAGTATCCCTATCCCTGTCGTCGGATATCTTTGTAATCTGTCAGAAAATAGAACACGTACTCAATATATTATAGAAATGCATAATACTTATACATACTAAATGAATATAGAAAAAGATGATACATGAATTCCTATACTCTATGGTTTACTTAACTCTACCCATACTGTACTTAGTTAATATTCCTTTGTAACCTAGTTATTATTTATCTATAACCTATGCTCTAATACCACCTCTGTCACAACCCGTTCTGAAGCGCGAAGGTCCTAGTATGTGGGAGATGCCAGAGGCGACTAACACCCATAGAATCCAGTATCACATGCATTCATCTATTACCATCAAATTATTATTCAGTTACCTAATTACTATTCATTCATTCAATCTATAATCCATTTGTAAATTATACTGCAATTGGCTGTAGTATTCATCACATCATATCATATCATTAATTTAAACTCCAAAATAAACCATACATACATGTTCATAAACTAACTATACCATATATAACCCATGGAGCAGCTAGGATATAAACATACAAAAATATTGTGTTTAATATAATTACACTATAATAAGATACTGCAGAATTCCACAGAGAATCAAAAGCTGGAATTTTTGCCTCCTGCTCTGCACTTGGAAATGGGAAACAATGAAAGGGTGAGTATATAAGATATTCAGTGAATCTAATATGCATTGAATATAAATATATACCGAAATATCAATAAAGAATAAGCAGATGAGATTAATAAGTCAGTCTGCTCAAGAATAACAAGATACAAAATCAAGTACAGAAGATGACAGTAAAGTCAATACTCATATCAAAGGAAAGTATATCACATGGACAAGACATATATAGGGCTATGAAACGTATATAATATGGATCAAACACATATCAATCTCATATCAATAAACATAAGACTGATCAGGACTTATGGCTAGGACTGTTAACCCTTCCCAGTTAGGGTATAATTATATAATGTGCACATTGCCGACAGTATGTACCCACTACCTTGTCGGAGCAGTAGCTCTGTCAAACCACATCAAAGTCAATAAAAGTAAGGAATAAGTCAATAGATACCATTAAACAATAATAGTATCATCAAGTATAATAATTCATTATCAATCAATTTAAGTAGCAATAGAACCAATAGAATAGCAATAGCAAGTAGTTATACAATGACAAAAGGTTTGGTAAACAACAATGGTATGGAACATAGGTTGGTCTTATATGAACAAAAGGTTGGCATAATTGGCATGCCAATGTTGCTAGCTACGATGGCATTCAAATGGTAGGCCTGTGGATGAAAACAATGTAGGCCTATGGATTTTGAACTAGGAATTTTGACAAACACTTGGTGGGTAACTTTGGATAGACAATTTGACAAGGTTTGGGTACAACTCCAACATTGCCCTATTAATCATCAACAACACACATTATAGGCAATTCAATAGGCATTTGATATACAACAATAAACAACAATTAAAGGATCAAATTGGCTTAGGAAAATAAAACAAAATCAAAGGTAATTTTGCCATAATAGGGTTCGACCAACATAGTCCTTTTGGGACTGGATTCCAATCAACATTCTAACACCTTAGGCATGTTAAATGATGCATAAAAGACTCACCTGACACTTCAAATTGGTTTGGAAAATTGATTTTCCACCTAAATTTTCAAAGGACACAAAATTGATAACTTTGGCAATCTTGATTTTCTACACCAAACCAATCACATTTACCAAGAACTTCACGGGGGTATGACTTTATTTGGGTAATAGTTGATCGGTTGACTAAGATAGCTCACTTCTTGGAAGTGAAAACCAATTATACAGCCCCCTAGTATGCTCAATTGTACGTTGATAAAATAGTGTGACTTCATGGTGTACCATTGACTATCATCTCAGATAAGGGAACTCAATTTACTTTGCGATTTTGGCAGAAATTTTAAGAGGCACTGGGTACTTAGTTATATTTCAGCACAACTTTTCATTCATAGACAGATGGGCAGTCAGAATGTACTATTCAAACCTTATAAGATATGCTCTGTTTATGTGTGATGGACTTTAAAGGGAACTGGGATCAGTATTTACCCCTGATTGAATTTTCCACAATAATAGCTACCATTCATTCATTAGTAGGGCACCATATGAAACACTGTATAGTAGGAAATGTAGATCTCCTATTTATTAGGTGGAACAAAGGGAAAAACAGTTAGAAGACCCTGAATTAATAAAAAAAACAATGGGGAAAGCTCCATCATTAAAGAGAGAATGAAGACTACTTTTAGCCGACAAAAAAGTTATGTTGACCCAAAGAGAAAAGATGTATATTTTGTTATAAATGATCATGTGTTTCTTAAAATTTCACATAAAGATGTAATGAGATTTGGCAAGAAAATGAAGCTATCACCTAGATATGTCAGGTAATTTGAGATACTGTTGAAAGTCAGCAATGTATCTTATTAGTTGACACTCCCTTCCAATTTCATGTCTCCATGCAATGCAAATATGTGCCAAATCCATCACATATCCTTGGGCCATAGGCCATTGAGGTAGATGAAGACTTGACTTATGAGGAAACACCTATAAAGATTATTTATCGACAAGTCATTCAATTGCATAATAAAGAGATTCCAATGGTCAAAGTATTATGGAAGAATCAGTCGATGGAAGAGTGAGCAGGACATGCAAGCCAAATACCCATTTTTATTTTAGTAACAAGGTATGTATAGTTAAAATTTTGGGGATAAATTTTATTGAAGGGGTTGAGTGTAACACCCTATAATCATTTCATTTAAGCATAGAAATACTTCATTTAATCATAGGAACATCATACAAGTATAGTTAGACAAGTTGTAGAAAACCGACATCGATAGGTAAACAGGCACCTCGATGCTTCAACTAGTGAATGAATTGAAAGTGCATATATTTAAATGCACCATTAGAATCATAAGGTGGATGAATATAAGGAATACTGAATCAGAATTAAAAAGGGACAACAAGATAGATAGTTATAAGTTACGGGATTGAAAGATTAATATGTGAAGTGTCAGGAAGGAAAATCTAATTACCTAAAACTTAGATAATATAAATAGTTTTATTCTCTTCATTTCTATTCCATTTCACCTCCTTCTGCTTCTTTCCCTATTCAGGCCGAAGCCTTCCCCTCCCAACTTCTGAAATTTCTTTAAAGAAACTAAGAAAAATCTATAGAAAACTTGATTAAAACATCAAACCAACTTAATTACACCAAAAATTCATCAAGGAAGCAAAGAAAATTTGAAGAGAGATTAGATTAGGGTTTCGGCCATCTTGAGAAAAATAGGTAAAACTTTGATTTCTTCTTCTTTTCCATGTATTTAAGTAGTATGAATGATGGATTAAATGAAATATGTGAGAAATAGCATGTATATGGTGAATTGGATGGAAAAACTCTAAAATGTTGAATATGTGAAAACCTAAATCTTCATATGAATTCCTTAATTCAATTTAATGTTAGAATATATTTATTAATATCCATTTAATGCTAAAACAAGTGAAATATTGATGTAGAATCAAAATGAGATGAAGAACACCATATATGTCTATTGTGAGGGATTTGAAGTTCTAAGATGTTTTTAATCAAATTGATCATTCTGATGAGTCATATGTATATTATTATGCATGTTTAAAACCACTTTTGAAATTGTTGAATCCATTTACTTGATTTACTTAAAATGGTCGAACCACCATTTGTAAGAATCTTTTGATTTTTCCTTAAATTCAAGCCTAATTTTCCTTGCATATCTTTAGTTTGATTCTTGATTTGAGATGACCATTGTGTTTGATGTAATGTGGGTTTGAAATATGAACTTTGGATTTTGATGAACTTACCTCAAAATCCTACCAAATTTGTCCTAAAGTGTCACACATCAAGAGTTCGGTGAAACGACCTTTACATTTCCTTAAGCTCACTAAATTGCTATCAATTTTCCCAACGCGAATGACTAGCAATCTCGCCAATGCAAATGTATCATTTTGACATCCTTTATACTTGATTCAAACTTAAGCATTTTGACTTCTAACCTATGCTTTAATGTTTAATACATGTGATTATTGATCCAAGGAGATATTAATTGATATTTATGAACCAATTAAGCTTATTGTTAATAAGATTGTTCTATATTGGTTCCTTTGAATATTTGATATTATATTTGCTTCCTATTACCTATTTATGTGTTGATATGACAGAACTACCGTACCAATTGGGTAGTGGGTGAATATTATCAGCATTGTGTATAATGAATATCTTAAACCTTAGTTGGGAAAGGGTTAATGTCCTAGCCATAAGGTTTGACTTGCCTTATGTTTTCTACATGATATTAAATGAGATAGAAAAGTATCCAATACCCATTATCTGTTATATCTACATATTTATATGCTCCATTGATATTTTTTCATTTCATCTTTGATCTTATTCCTATTTTCCCTTATCCTTAAATTTGGCATTTAGTGTGCTAACTATTGAACCATACTTTTGTTTACTATTTATTCCTTTGCTTTACCTACCTAGTATAAGTGTATGATAATATATATTTAACACATTGAGTATAAAATACTCTCTTTTTTAGTGGTTGAATATTTTTCAGGTTAGGAGTAAGGCAATTCCAAGATTTTCCTTCTTCAGTGGAACCAACTTATTTTTTGTAATGTAAATACCAGAGTTTGTATTTTTATTTTGAAATCCTAAAAATTCCATGATTATATAGTTAAGTGAGCTAATGTTGTATAGAATGATGTGTAAATAATATATATAAATGCATGGTTTATAAGAGATGGAAATGTTTAATGATAGACAAATGAATTAAAGTAGTTGACTATAAAATTATTGTAACAGGTAATTATTACAAGTTATAACAGGATTTTACTGGTGTTGGTAGCATTAAACATTTTCCACATCTTAGAATCATTATGTTCTAAAATTGGGATATGACATTTTCCCCAAACATATAATCAAAAGGGGATAGTTTAACTAACAAGTTTTGGTTATCACTCTTTCCTTTTCTCTTGCCTTCTAATAGCATCCACTATACTAAGCTAGCAAAAAAAAAATTATTAATGAGAATAAAGGTCAAAAAACATAAAAAACACAAGCACACACACATACACAAATAAAAAATTATTCAAGAAAATTTTTCTTTATCAACTCACCTTCAAAATTTTTTGAACCTTAAATTCAAATTCTAGAAGGATAATTCTATATATGCCATTTAGCCAGCATTGAAAGAACAATAATAATAATAAAATATTCCTTCTTAGTAAACATTGAACCTTTTAACTTGAAGTCGTTTTTATTGACATCTAAAAAAATTAAAAATATGTAAATTCAATACACAAACAAACAAAAGAATTAAACACATAATATAATTTTTGGAGATATAATGAGTTAATACTCGTGAATTACTTTGGGTTCAATTTTATAATATTTGAATCAAGTCTATCCGGCAGCTCAAGTGACGACTAGCCAAGTCAAAATTAAGTATTATAGTATTTGATTTAAATGGCTTGCAAGCCTAATTAAATATTGAGATTTCATATAATTTTAAACATATTTTTATATTATATATAATTATTAAATTAATTTTAAAATCAAGCTTATTCAAGTTTTATTTTAGGGAAAAGTATAGTAAATACCATGTAGTTTAATACTTATTTAAAATGGGGTTGAGATTTTTTTTCATGACACTTTAGTACCCTATTATTTGTATCGTTACATATTTTAGTGTCAAATTACCTAATGCCATTAAATTTATTGATGTATAAATTAATTTTTATTTTTTATTCTGATGTGGTGTCCATGTGGTGCCACGTGTCATATAAAGAAATTGAAAAAAAATTAAGACGCAGTGTTTCAACGAGTCTATTGTTGGTCTCCTCCTTTCTTTTGTATTCTCCCTTTTATTTATTCTTGGTCCATAAGATTGACAAAGAAAAAAATTATTAATGGAAGAAAACTTATGAAATATCACATGTCCCACCACCAAGCTACAAAATGCATCTATAGCCAATAAATCTAATCAAATTTAGGCCAGAAAAGACACCACCCTATCATAGAATATAGCCTTGAATACATCGCTAACCCTATTGTCTTCGGATTCGATAGCTACACTATAAAATCTCACGATAAGAAATTTTTTCCTTGCATATCTCCATCCATTTCCCCATTTTAAATAAGGAGGAGATTACAAGTATCAACCCAGTTTCAGCACATTCTCGTATTCCCTAGCAAATTATTCACTTTGAAAACTAGATCTCTTCTTTATAAACCACTAATTGGAACCTATTTTCTATCTCAAATCAACGTCATTCAATCAAGATACGCCTTTCCTTGATATGTTTCGGCTCTCAAAACATAAACTATAAATATAAATATTGAATCGTATGTGGGTAGATTAAATAATCACTGATTAAGCAATTATTCTATTAAAAAATAAAACATAACAAAAAAAAAAAAAAAAAGAAATTTAAAAGCTTTTTAAGAGCAATCTGTAATAACCCTAATTGAAAATTTAAAACGATTAAAACCTAGTTATAGGAAGCAAGTATTGATAGATGATTTTTCATAAATTCTAAAAGATGCATTGTTTAGAATTAATTAAGATTAACTTAAGTTGGCTAGATTAGTAGCATGAGAAAAATAATTAAAAGATTAAATGGAATTAGAAAGAGTATTAATTAGTTAAATCAATTAAAAGACTTAAAATAAAAGCCTAAGTTGAACACCTCCGGTTTTCTATTTTTAATAAATTTTAAAGCGTTCTTTTGTCCGATTTTTCTTCATACATCTAAAATCAGATGAATAATAGATAAATTAAAAATAGAATTGACTAAAATTAATAAAATCTAAATACTTTAGTAGAGAAGTAAAAGAGATAGAAGAAGAAGAAGAAGAGAAATGATAATTTTATAATTTTGGAGATATGGAGTCAAACTTTGATCAACAATTAAAATAAATAAATAAATGGAGTAAAGTATCAGCCAAATGGAGACTTTTCCACTAAAAAAATAAAATAAAATTAATTTGCTTGATTTTATCCAAATTAACTTAGACACAATCAAGTCTAAATCAATTTCCTTTTCTTTTTTCTTAAAATTTTCTTGTCCTAGAAAATCTAATTGGTTATTAAGTATTATAAATAAATCTAATTAGAGAAAATTATCACCTTCTTCTTCTTCCCCTTCTCTTGGCCAAAATTTCACTATAAAAATTTCTCAAAATTTTGTTTAATTTATTCTTTATTCAAATCACCTCTCCATCTTTCATAATTTTCATTCCTTCATCTTCAAAGCTTTTTTTCTTCAAAATTATTGGAGATTTAAGGAAAATTTTACTCTATAATTCAATTTAATGAGTTTAATTGATAATTTAGAGGTTCAATTGGTGAAAGGAAGTTAAATTAGAAGCTAATCTTTGAAAATTCTGAATTTTTTGTGACTTTATATAATCTTAAGGCTGAGTTTTCATACCCTTAGAATTAGAATTTTAAGATTCTTAAAACACAAAAATTACATATTTATATGTATATATTATTTTATTTTAAGAAAGTTTTGTCAAATTCTTGTTGTGTTGAGAGATATATATCATTGAGTATGGCTGACTCGGGTTAGGGTTTGTGCTAAAAGACTTTACTGAGTTTTGCAATTTTGAGGACTTAAAGTTATGATTCAGGGAAAACACAAATTTTCCTTTGTCTTAGATAAAATTTCATAAAAACATAACAAAAATTAGATATATACACAGTGAGTTATAAGCAAAAAAGTGAAAGTTGTACGAGTATAAGTTGCAGGGTAGATTACAGATTTCAAGTCTGTGTTCAAAATTCCACTATAAATTGTATAGAGTCTAAAAAAATCTAACTTTTAGATATGTTAGAACCTCAAATATCTAGTTTAATTAGGAAAAATAATTTAAGAAATTGTATAGACATAACTTGAGATATGTATAAAAGAAGCAGGGCTGCCCAAAACCAAAAGTTAAGAATCAAAGGGTTTTTCAAAATTAACTTTAGAATGGTGTAATTGAGTATTGGTTTAGTGCTAAAATATATTTCATATATATTTTAGCTTTAAGAAGGAAAGAAAAGGAAAACAAGAATAAGGAGTTAGATCATTCATTTTTTCTTTGCTAGGAGAAGAAGTTACTTCCTCATTTTGTATTTTGGAGGTGAGTAACATATATATATTCTCTTACTTATATTTGAACTCAAATTAATTTATTGTAAATACTACCACATTGCTCATTGATGAACAATGAATCCTAGTTGTACCTTGTTCATTGTTGCTCCTAAATGAGTGCCAAACCCTTTGCTTTGGATATTGAAACTTCTTGTTTCTGATAGTATTGCTGAATAAACCCTTGAATTCAATTGTTAAACATAAATCATTGTTTATGAAATTCAAATGTTAGCAATAATGGAACTACTCATCTAATGGAGTAGATATAATATCATCGGACTTGTGCACAAGATTGCATTACCATTCCTAACTAGGAGAGGGGTAAGGTCCTAGCCATGCGATATGATCAATCGTATAACTTTATTGACAGGCATGCTACCAGACTGTAGCCTCCGCCAGATTTATCAGTAGTTATTGCTAACAACTACTAAAACACTGATTCATTAAAATTTGCTACATTGATTCATTGATATCGTATAACCTTAAAACTTATGTTTAGTATTTTCCAATTTGATTATTTATTCATGTCACACCCCAACTCTAATGGTGCGATGGTCCTAGGGCAAGGGTAGGCTTAAGGCCACCACAAACCCATAGAACACTCATATCCTAGATGTCATACACAATATATATATCTACATCATATATAATTATCATTACAAATACTCATTTCTATGATTCATGCAATCATCATTCATACATTTATATTTATCATCATGTGATTTCCTCTTGTTCCTTACCGATCAAAAGATATATCCCATATTAATAAGGAACAAGGGCAGCCCATATTGTAACAATTCAAACATTAAAATAATATCATCCTCAACAACTAACTACGGAGCTCTAGAGTATACTCTTCAAATATATAATATCATATTACAATTTAATGAATATATATCAAAATAATTACATAGAGTCTTCTTGGAGGAAGAAATCAAGAAGTTCTGTCTTTTATATTAGCTCCCTCTCGAGCTACACTATCACCTGAAATTCACAGAAGAGGAATGAGCCTTCAACTCAGTAAGATATGAACATGCAAAGTAAAGATCAAGCCAAAGGAAGATGAATAAGAAAATATCATAAGGTTATGCTTACAAGAACATAAGTGCTCACAATCGAATAGCACTATCAAATCATATGATAGAACTGCAGAGTGCATCAGTAGCCATGCTACCTTATCACAACAGAGCACATTAGTAGTCCTTGCTACCTTATCGTAAAACATATGCTTGGCCAGACATATGCCTAGAGCTCATGGTCCCCTCTAGGTGGAACGCTGATAAAAACCTTATCAGTTAGGCTCCCAAAGTGCACAATGGACCAATGAATTTACTCTCATTGGGAAGAGCGTTCTATACATATACACATCATCGGTCATATAGCTTGAATTTCACAAGAATCATATTGGTCATAAGACCATCAACATATAACATGAATTCATTCAAGTTAACAAATAGGTTTCATATGAGCCTGGTCCAAGGAAGAATGACCAAGTCATTTACAATATATAATTTGATTACATGGAATAATTTATCATTCGTTTGAGAACAACATGAGAATTTCATTTAATAGGTCAATAATACAATGTTTCATAACATGTGAATCATTTACGTGGATATTAAGAAGGATTGGACAATCCATTTCAAAGAAATAATATGCATATGCAATGTTCATACTTACCTCAAAGCAATTTATCCTTGTATTTTCCTCAATTACTTGTACATTAAATAATCTCCTCTATTCCCTTGAATGCTCTTCTCCTATGAAAATTTCCCCCAAACACTCGAAATTAGAGTTTCCTCAATTAATAGTACATAATATGGTTCCTTATAATTTTAACCATCTTATAGTTTCTATTATTATTTCCTAACATCAATTTAATTCATCTCTTAAAGAAAATCTGACACTTAAGAACATACTTACTATTCATATCACTATTCATCAAAGTTCATAAATTCTGGTGTCTTCCATATTAACCAAATTAATAGCCTTAAATATTCATAATAGATTCTATACAACTCATAAATATTTATTCTAACTATTAAAAATCTTAATCTAAAAAGAAAATGAAGTTTGGAGAAAATCACCTTATTTTCCCCAACAATGAGGTCTTGAAGGATCTGAGCTTGAAATGATGATTAAAGCCTTTAAATGCGATAATTTAATGATTTAATGCATTAATTCTGAGTATTAATGCACTAGAAAACAAATGGAATAGATTGGAGAGATATAGGAGAAGAAATGAAGAAGAAAGAATGAAAAGAAGAAAGTTATCGTGAGAAAATGACTAGTGCTTCTCTTTGCCTCACTAATACCCACTTCGCCAAATTTCCACTTTGCCAATTCCACTTCACCAATTCCACTTCACCAATCTCGCTTCACCAAATCTCACTTCAGCAAATCCCACTTCGCCAATCTCGCTTCGTCAAATTTCACTTTGGCAAATCCCACTTCACCAATCTAGCTTCGCCAAATCTCACTTCGGTAAATCTCACTTCGCCAATCTCGCTTCGCCAAATCTCACTTCAGCAAATCCCACTTCACCAATCTCGCTTCACCAAATTTCACTTCGGCAAATCCCACTTCGCCAATCTCACTTCGCCAAATCTCACTTCGGCAAATCCCACTTCACCAATCTAGCTTTGCTAAATCTCACTTTGGCAAATCCCACTTCGTCAATCTCACTTAACCAGCTTGCAAACGAGCTACAGACATCCAAACTCTTCCATTCTTTTTATCACTTAAAACAGACTCTTAGGGTCCATCATATCCAAAATTCATGTCAAAAGAAAATCTACAAAATTTATGGTGAATTTTTAAATTTCCCCCTGACTTCACTCACCAAGTACTATCTGAGCAGATCTAATTAATTAGATCTCTCTTGGCTACAATTATCCAATCTCCTAACAATTTACAGCTATCTATAAAACACATAAAGGAACATTTTTCATATTTATACTTTTGACTTACTCAGTCTCTAACATTCTCAGAATAAACAAACATTCTCAAAATATTAATTTACTCACAATCATCTCAACGACATGTATAAGAAAAATAAAATAAAATTTTTAGGTATTACATTTTTCCCCCCTTAAATAAAATCGTCCTCAAATTTTAAAGAACTTTTCTTAAACTGGAAATAGGTGGGGATACTTAACTCGCATAGCTTGCTCACTTTCCCAAGTGCACTCTTCTACAGCTTGATTCTTCCATAAGAGCTTAACCATTTCTATTTCTTTGTTCCTTAACCTTTTGATCTTTTTATCAATAATTGCCACAGGAACCTCTTCATAAGTCAAGTCTGGTTAAAGGTCCACTGTCGAAACTTGTAGCACATGAGAAAGATCGGCGACATATTTCCGAAGCATTGATATGTGAAATACAGGGTGCACACTATCCATGCTAGGTGGCAAAGCTAACTTGTATGAAACCTCTCCAATCTTGCTCAAAATCTCAAAAGATCCGATAAATTGTGGAGACAACTTGCCTCTCTTGCCAAACCGTAGAACTTCTTTCATTGGTGAGATCTTTAAAAATACTACATCGCCAATGGAAAACTAAAGGTCTTTTCTCTTTGGATTGGCATAACTCTTTTGGCGACTGAAAGTTGTCTTTAATCTGTCTCGGATCATTAGAATCTTTTCTGATGTATATCTTATCAATTCTGGTCTTTCAATATACTTTCCTCCAACCTCATCCCAACACAAAGGAGACCTGCATTTCCTGCCATACAAAGCTTCATAAGGGGACATCTAGATTGTTGAATGATAGTTATTGTTGTAGGCAAATTCTATCAACGGTAAATGAGTATCCCAATTTCCTCTAAAGTCTAGAATGTACATCCTCAGCATGTCTTCTAGAGTTTGGATGGTCCTCTCTGATTGGACATCTGTTTGTGGATGAAATGTTGTGCTGAAATCAAGTTGTGTACCCAAGAACTCTTGTAATTTCTGCCAAAATCTCGAGGTGAACTGAGTACCTCTATCTGAGATGATCGAAACTGAAAATCCATGCAATTTGACAATCTCATCAATATAAATCTGTGCATACCGAGAAGCCGTATAAGTCGTCTTGACCGGCAAGAAGTGAACTGACTTGGTTAATCTATCAATAATAACACATATTGAATTATGGCCTCTTGAAGTCCTTGGCAATCCAATCACAAAATCCATAGTCACTCTCTCCCATTTCCATTCTGGCAATGGTAACTGTTGAAGTAATCCCGAAGGCTTTTGATGCTCGAACTTAACTTGCTGATAGGTTAAACATTTAGTTACATATTTTGCGACATCCCTTTTCATTCCATTCTACCAATAAGAACTCTTGATGTCATGGTACATCTTTGTTGTACCTGGATACACACTATAGTTAGAATGATAAGTTTCCTTAAGAATCACATCCTTCAATCCATCCACAGCTGGAACACATAGTAAAGCCTGAAGCTCTCTCTGTTCCCACATCGTTCTTTAGCTTTACCAACTGAGGATCCTTATCTTGCACTTCTCTTATCTGATCAATAAGTACTAGTTTAACTTGAAAATAAGCCAGAAGCACACCCATATTTGATAGATCTAATCTAATTCCCATGTCATGCAAACTCTGCACCTCTCTCACTAGAGATCTCCTACTAACTTGGATATAGAATAAACTTCCTAAAGATTTTCTACTCAAGGCATCCGCCACTACATTTGCTTTTCCTGGATGGTACAATATTTCACAGTCATAATCCTTAAGCAATTCAATCTACCTTCTTTGTCTAAGGTTAAGATCTTTCTGCTGAAATATATATTTCAAGCTCTTATGATTTATGAAGATCTCGTACTTCTCTCCATACAGATAGTGTCTCCATATCTTTAATGTAAATACAACTGTAGCCATCTCAAGATTATGCGTAGGGTAATTCACCTCATGCTTCCTCAACTGTCTAGAAGCATAGGCTATCACCTTACCATGTTGCATAAGCACACAACCAAGCCTTACTCTCCAAGCATCACAATACACCACATACCCTCCTTCACCAGACAGCAAAGCTAAGACAAGTGTCGTGTGAGACAAGTCTTCAACTTATGAAAACTCTCTTCACAAGCATCCGTCTATTGGAATTTCACTTGCTTCTAAGTGAGCTTGGTCAAAGGTACTGCAATCTTAGAAAAATCTTGCACAAACCTCCTATAATACCCTACCAAACCCAAGAAACTTCTAACTTCAGAAATATTTATGGGTTTGGGCCAATTAAGGATTGCATCCACTTTCTTTGGGTCAACTTTAAGTCCTTCCTTACTCACCATATGCCCAAGGAAACAAACACTATCAAGCCAAAACTCACACTTGGAGAACTTAGCAAACAACTCATACTTCCTCAAGGTTTGCAATACAATCCGAAGATGTTCCCCATGCTCTTCCTTGCTCCTAGAATATACAAGGATGTCATCGATGAATACAATGACAAACTTGTCTAGAAATAGCTTAAACACCCTATTCATTAAGTCCATGAATGCGGCTGGTGCATTAGTCAATCCAAATGGCAATACTAAGAACTCATAGTATCTATATCTGGTCCAAAAAGCCGTCTTTGATATATCCTCATTCCGAATTCTCAACTGATGATAACCCGACCTCAAGTCTATCTTGGAGAAATGACTAGCACCTTGCAACTAGTCAAACAGATCATCTATCCTTGGTAAAGGATACTTGTTCTTGCTTGTTAAGCTGCCTATAGTCGATGCACAATCTCATAGAACCATCTTTCTTCTTCACAAAGAGTACAGGTGCTCCCCACGGAGAACTACTAGGTCTAATGAATCTCTTATCAAGCAAATTTTGCAACTGGACTTTCAATTCTTTCAACTCAACCGGTGCCATATGATAGGGAGGAATAAAAATCGGACTCGTGCCAGGTAGCAACTCGATACCGAACTCTATCTCTTTATCTGATGGCAACCCTGGTAATTCTTCAGGAAATACATCCAGAAACTCATTAACTATTGGAATATGCTCCATGTCTTTCACTTCCTTATGAGTATCTCGGACATAAGCCAAATACCCTTGGCAACCTTTTCTTAACAACCTTCTTGCCCTAATGGCAGATATCATATTGTATGGTACTTCGCTCCGTTCCCCTTGAAACTCAAACTCCTTCCCGAAGGTGACATGAAGACTAACTTCTTCCCATTGCAATCTATAGTAGCATAGTGCTTGGATAACTAGTCCATGCCCAAAATCACATCAAATTCCAACACAGGCAATTCAATCAAATCTACATTCAAGTACTTGCCACCTATGTTAACCACACATGAGGGATAAAAGTTTTGAACTTCAATCTCTTCCTCTAAAAGAGTAGAAACAATCAACACAGTTTCAAGCAACTCACAGGGCACATGAAATTTCTTAGCAAAATATGATGACACAAAAGAATGCGTAGCTCCTGAATCAAACAACACTCTAGCATTCAAAGCATGGATCGGAAGAATACCTGTAACAACCGTGTTAGATGCTTGGGCCTCATGCTATACTAGAGCAAAAACTCTGCCTCTTCCTCTACCTATGGTAATTGACCCCGAAGCCTGAGCTACATGCTGACCTGACCCTCTGCCAGCCTCTAAAGTCCTGCCCAAAATGCCTCGGCCTGCACCTAGCTGCTGACTAACACTCCTCTCCCTATTCATCTGAACTGTGGTCTGAGAAGCCTGAGGTCTATCTCCAAAGGATGGTTGTGGAAAATTCTTGAGTAAATGACCTTGTTGTCCACACCTAAAGCATGCTCATATCGTATAATGACAAGGGCCATTATGAAATTTACCACATGTAGAACACAAGGGTCTAGGAGTCCTAGATGGTGTAAAGCTAGCTGAACCATAGCTCATCTGAGAAGTGGGTCCAAGAGTAGTCCGGCTCTGCTGTGGTCTCTCTGAAGGTCCTCTATACCCACTCCTAGAACTTGACTGGTGAGTCACTCCCATACTTTTCATCCTACTTTCTTGTTTAGAAGAATTGTCTGCTTTAAATTTCTTCTTCTCAGCTCTTTCAGATCTAGCTTCCATCTCTTTATTCTCAATTACCCTAGCCTTATCCACCAGCTTAGAGTAAGAGTAAAACTCAAGAGTAGCTAAGAGTTTAAACAGTAGAGCCACTAATCCTCTGCGAAACCTCTAAATCTGTGTCGCTTCTGTAGGCACCAAAGCTGGAGCAAATTTGCTTAACTGACTGAACTTCCTGGCGTACTCTGAAATACTCATACCAGGTGTTTGAACTAATCTTTAAAACTCTATAGATTTGGCTTCTCTCACACTCTCTGGAAGAAATTCATTCAGTACCAACTCCTTAAATCTCTCCCAAGAAAGATCTTCATTTCCCCGAAGCATACCAAAAATATTTCTCTTGAACCAATCCTTGGCCTCAGCTTTCATCAAATACCCATAAATTATATAGTTCTTCAATCAGAAATTCGCAAAATCTATACTTTCTCTTCTATTTCTTCTAGAAAATCTGTAGGATCCACCTCACCTCTATACTCTTAGGGCTTAAGCTTAATAAATCTCTCAAATGATACCTCTTCCACTTGATGTACAGTGGGTGGTGGAACTGCTGGAGGAACAGGAATCTCTGGAGCCTGTACTGGAGGTACCTGTTGTTGTCTTTACTAAGTAATGAACTCAGCTATCATTGTATAGTTCCTTTGCAGTTGTTCTAATTGCTGAGTCATATTAGCCATATCTACTGGTGACACATGAGGAACCTCATTTCCTCTATTTCCACCCATAGAACCTTCTTTAGAAGGCAAATCTTGTCTAGGATGACCTCGACCTCGTCCTCTACCACGTCGTGGAGGCATCTCAATACTAATAAGGAAAAAAAGAAGAAGCAAACTTAGACTCAAAACACAAGGTTAACACAAATCAATACCAAAGAAATACACAACATTGACGTGATATGAATCATATGCTCTGTAGTTATCTTAATCAACACTTATACTAGGGCTCATGCACATCTATCTATCTTCTATCTTAAGGATTATAAACCTATAGCTCTGATACCACCTTTGTCACACCCCAACTCCAGTGGTGCGACGGTCCTAGGGCAAAGGTAGGCTTAAGGCCACTATAAACCTGTAGAACACTTATATCCTGGATCTCATACACAATATATATATCTACATCATACATAATTATCATTACAAATACTCACTTCTATGATTTATGAAATTATCATTCATCATTCATACATTTATATTTATCATCATGTGATTTCCTCTTGTTCCTTACCGATCAAAAGATACATCCCACATTAATAAGGAACAAGGGCAGCCCATATTATAACAATTTAGACATCAAAATAATATCATCCTCAATAACTAACTACGGAACTCTAGAGTATACTCCTCAAACATACAATACCATTTTACAATTTAATGAATATATATATATATCAAAATAATTACATAGAGTCTTCTTAGAGCAAGAAATTAAGAAGCTTTGTCTTCTATATTAGCTCCCTCTCGAGCTACACTATCACCTGAAATCCACAGAAAAGGAGTGAGCCTTCAACTCAGCAATATATGAACATGCAAAGTAAAGATCAAGACAAAGGAACATGGATAAGAAAATATCATAAGGTTATGCTTACAAGAACATAAGTGCTCACAATCGAATAGCACTGTCAAATCATATGATACAACTGCAAAGTGCATCAGTAGCCATGCTACCTTATCACAACAGAGCGCATCAGTAGTCCTTGCTACCTTATCGCAAAACATATGCTTGGCCAGGTATATGCCTAGAGCTCATGGTCCCCTCTAGGTGGAACACTGATAAAAACCCTATCAGTTAGGTTCCCAAAATGCACAATGGACCAATGAATTTACTCTCATTGGGAAGAGCATTCTATACATATACATATCATGGGTCATATAGCTTGAATTTCACAAGAATCATATTGGTCACAAGACCATCAACATATAACATGAATTCATTCAAGTTAACAAATAGGTTTCATATGAACTTGGTCCAAGGAAGAATGACCAAGTCATTTACAATATATAATTTGATTACATGGAACAATTTATTGTTCGTTTGAGAATATCATGGGAATTTCATTTAATAGGTCAATAATACAATGTTTCATAACATGTGAATCATTTATGTGGACATTAAGAAGGATTGGATAATCCATTTCAAAGAAGCAATATGCATATGCAATGTTCATACTTACTTCAAAGCAATTTATCCTTGTATTTTCCTCAATTACTTGTACATTAAATAATCTCCTCTATTCCCTTGAATGCTCTTCTCCTATGACAATTTCCCCCAAACACTCAAAATTAGGGTTTCCTCAATTAATAGTACATAATATGGTTCCTTATAATTTTAACCATCTTATAGTCTCTATTATTGTTTCCTAATATCAATTTAATTCATCTTTTAAAGAAAATCTTACACTTAAGAACATACTTACTATTCACGTCACTATTCATCAAAGTTCATAAATTTTGGTATCTTCCATATTAACTAAAATTAATAACCTTAAATGCTCATAATAGGCTCTATATAACTCATAAATATTTATTCTAACTACCAAAAATCTTAATCTAAAAAGAAAATGAAGTTTGGAGAAAATCACCTTATTTTCCCCAATAATGAGTTCTTGAAGGATCTAAGCTTGAAATGATGATCAAAGCCTTTAAATGCGATAATTTAATGATTTTGTACATTAATTCTAAGTATTAATGTACTAGAAAACAAATGGAACAGATTGGAGAGATATATGAGAAGAAATGAAGAAGAAAGAATGAAAAGAAGAAAGTTATCGTGAGAAAATGACTACTGCTTCTGTTTTAAATAGGCTACTGCCTCACCAATACCCACTTTGCCAAATTTTCACTTCGCCAATTCCACTTTACCAATCTCGCTTCGGCAAATCCCACTTCGCCAATCTCACTTCACCAAATTTCACTTCGGCAAATCCCACTTCGTTAACCTAGCTTCTCCAAATCTCAATTGGACAAATCCCACTTCACCAATCTCGCTTCGCCAAATCTCGCTTCTCCAATCTCGCTTCACCAAATCTCGCTTCACTAAATCTCGCTTCGCCAATCTCACTTTGCCAAATTTCACTTCGGCAAATCCCACTTCACCAATCTCGCTTCGCCAAATCTCACTTCAGCAAATCCCACTTCGCCAATCTAGCTTTGCCAAATCTCACTTCGGCAAATCCCACTTCGTCAATCTAGCTTCGCCAAATCTCACTTCAGCAAATCCCACTTCGCTAATCTAGCTTTGCCAAATCTCACTTCGGCTAATCTAGCTTCGCCAAATCTCACTTCGGCAAATCCCACTTCGCCAATCTCGCTTAACCAGCTCGCAAACAACTTACAGACATCCAAACTCCTTCATTCTTTTTATCACTTAAAATAGACTCCTAGGGTCCATCATATCCAAAATTCAGGTCAAAAGAAAATCTATAAAATTTATGGTGAATTTCTAAATTTCACCCTGACTTCGCTCTCCAAGTACTATCCGAGCAGGTCTGATTAATTAGATCTCTCTTGGCTACAATTATCCAATCTCCTAATAATTTACAACTATCTATAAAACACATAAAGGAACATTTTTCATGTTTATACTTTTGACTTACTCAGTCTCTAACATTCTCAGAATGAACAAACATTCTTAAAACATTAATCTATTCACAATCATCTCAACAACATGCATAAGAAAAATAAAATAAAATTTCCAGGTATTACAATTCATTATATTCATATATAGGGATTCTACGGGTTTAGGGTGTCTTACGCTTTCCTAAACCTTAGGACCGTCATATCTCATGTATGTATTTTTTTAGGTGTTAGTAAACAATGAAACATAGGATTTCCAATTCGTCATTGTTATCTCTTCTTTGTTGTGAATCTGTGTACTATCATTAAATGTATATACATTGTAGATAATGATACAGTCATATGAATAAAGAAGGTAATTGAATTGATAATTGATCATGTGACATGTAAGTAGACTTTTGTAAAATGTGAATTGATAATTGATTTTGATAATGGGATAACTGATCATGTATACGGATTCCTGTGTTTTGATTTTGTAAATAAGTTGTTAAACTATAAAGTAACGAGTCATGTTTGATTAAAGAATGATTGTATAGCTTAAGTAATGGTTAGTTGTGTATGGTATAACTGTAGAAGTCATGACTATATGTGATTTAGTATGAATGTGTAAAGGAATATGTAAGAGTAAGTCCTAAATTGATGGAATCGTATAATCTAATGAAGTAATTGGTGGTTAATTATGAAAATATATTTATAAAGATCAAAAAGAAAGATATGGACTTCGATCGTTGACAATGTATAGTAGTTGTACATAATTAATGATAATGGTAGTAATGAATTCATAATATGACTATCTGTAAATTGAAGATGAGTTATTAAGTTATGCATAACGAGACAGTTGATGATGAAAGATTTGTTAAGTTGATGTGTATATCAATCATGTGTTACTTATGAATGATGAAGGGTAGAAGTTTAAAATTAATTGACTAAAGGATTATATAAGATTAGACATCTATTATGTTGAAGGAATAAAATTCTTGTTTGAAGTAAAATAAGTTGAAATTTGTATAGAGAGTTCAAGGAATAGGATCATTTTGGGAATAGAGGAAATCACGGAAAGCGATTAGAAATAACTTCACATGTTGATACAAATATAAGTATGATTAGATTTCATGTCAAACATGATAGTGTTAATTCAACATATAAAATGTAAATAAGAAAATGTGAGGTTTAGAGATTAGGATTATAAAAACAAAATATATGACAATTGTAATTTTAGTAAGGATGTATAGAAATACATGTGTGAGGTGATTATTAAGGTTATAAGAGTAAAATAGTTTAAAGATATTAAAAGTTAATTATTAAACGAATATTTTGATCATCGAGCTGAAGGATTAATTAATATGCAAAATGATTTGAGAAGGTATAAGAGTTTAAAAGAAATGATTAAAATTATGAATTATTGACACATATAAAGTTATGTGATGACATGAATATAAAAAAGAAATGCTTGGAATTGCAAATGATCTCAATGACCTTTAGGATGATTGTGTTAAAAAAAAAAAGATAAAGTAAAGTTAGAAATATAGATAAATATAGATGTAAATATGTTAAAGAATAATACATGAAACGTTTAAGATTAATAAATAAAATAGACAAAAAATATATATATACTTAAAATTCTAAAGAGTTAAAAGAGGGTTAACTTGACGTGATGATTGCAATAATAAGATTACAAGATTCTATGAAAGTTAAAGCGAGATGAGTTAAACTCATATGTATATATTGATTTATAAATGATATGTATATTGAAAGATTTGGTATAATTAAAGATTTACTTATATGGAGTTATTCTTAAAGTAATCAAGGAATTATCAATTCACAGTCTATGGAATGAATGATTATATTAATCATTTGATATTTGGGAATCGTGATTAAGGAAAATGAAGGTTAAAAATAAGTTATTGATGTTTATTAATAGTGAAATTAGAGATGTATGAAAGATATATATATTAATGGTAGTATTTGATTTAAACAACATTGAGATTAGTGAATTAAGATGATTGCATAAAAAAAAAATTATTAAGTACTGCATTGATGAGATTGTTATAAATTGAATGAAAGTTCAGGCTATAAGCTAATGCTTAGAGGCACAAAATGATTTGGTTATAATAATTGTTAAAAGTTTAATTGATGCATTAACAAATAAAAATTAGATGAAAAGATGAACTTTGTATAGTATAGTTAGAAGAAAAAAATAAGTTGGATTAATTATTGTAAATTTATTTAAAAGTAAATGAGATATAATATATTTGATAAACTACAGTGTTTTCCAAATATTGATAAGGTGAAAATTTTAAGGATTTATAAAGATAAATAAATTAGTAGTTGAATTATTTTGATCATTATCAGAAAGATATGTTAAAACGAGAAATAATTATAGTTGGTAAAAACAAGGATTGTAATAATGGTAGACATGTGAATCAATAAAATTGGTGTTGTTAGATTCATAGAGTAGAATCGAGGTCAAGTCTATGTTTAGTGAATGATACAATGACTAAGTATATTGATGAATCTTATGTTTAGTGATTGATTATGCTTAGCTCAACTATGAAAGATATGATCAGGTATAATATATTATTATGAAACAGTATAATTAAAATTTAAGAATGTAATAATAAATGATAATTAGCAGTAAATAGAAGATTATAGGATTAAGAAAGATATAGATATTGATCATTTACTGTGAATAATATGATTGAAAGTAAATGATAAAGGTTGAAAACTATTGAGGAATATTATGTAAAGAGCTTAAGATGAGTATTATATTGAGGGATTATAGTAATTAAATAAGTTAAGTGAAATGTGGATGCTCCTAATTAAGTATAGATTAATGAATTAGTATTGGTATTTTGAGAGACTTAAAGATATATATTAATGATAAGAGACGTGTTTAAATGTAATAAGATGTTTATTGATGATCATAGACATAAAAATTAATAAGTCAATGAATAATATTATGGAAATGAAGTGATTAATTGTATTACAGAGTGTTATAATTTGGTGTGTGATAAGTACTATACCAAAGTGATAAATATTTATTGATATTGCTTGTAATCCTAGTGAACAGATAGCTATTATATTTGATATTGCCTCTAGTAACAGTATATAAAGGCATATGTAAAATGAATTTGATATGGATTATATGAATTTATGTAGAGGCAATAAAATATATAATAATGGTTAATGATTTAATAATGTGTGAACAGTGTTAAGGGTCTATGATATTATGAAAAGAGGATTGCATAACATTATGTGTTATGGAAATTAGGAAATATTGAATTGAACGTTTTTAGTATTAGCATAGCTGATTATAATAAAGATTTCAGATGAATAAATTGAAAAGAAAGTTGTATGTGGTCGAAAAATGGAAATCATGAACATAGTAGTGATGTTTGGAGTTAGTGATGATGTGTGAATATAAGAGTAGGATAAAACATGTAAAGGTAATGAGCTACTATAATTTTGAAAATAAAGAAATATAAGGGAGTATATACCGGATCCGTCACATGTCCTACTAATACAAGAGATAAAGGTGGATGAAGATCTGTCGTATGAGAAGATTCATATATAAATTATGGATAGATAAGTGAAGAGGTTGAGAAACAAAGAAATCCCAATAGTGAAAGTGCTATAGAGGAATCAAAGTATAGAAGAGTGTACCTGCGAAACTGAGTCAGACATGCAACAGAAATACCTCCAATTATTTTCTATATAAGGTAAGTGTATTTTCAAATTCGAGGATAAATTTATTATAAGGGAGGTATAATATAATAACTCTAATTAAAAATTTAAAACGATTAAAATCTAGTTACAGGAAGCGAGCATTAATAAGCGATTTTTCATAAATTCTAGAAGGTGCATTGCTTAGAATTAATTAAGATTAACCTAAGGTGGGTAGATTAGTAGTATGAAAAAAATAATTAGAAGATTAAATTGAATTATAAATAGTGTTAATTAGTTAAATCAATTAAAAGACTTAAAATAAAAGCCTAAGTTGAACACCCTCTGGTGTTCTATTTTAAATAAATTCTAAAGTATTCTTTTATCAAAATTTTCTTCGTACACCTAAAATTGGATGAATAATGGATAAATTAAAAATAGAATTGAGTGAAATTAATAAAATATATATACTTTAGTAGAAAAGTAAAAGAGATAGAAGAATAAAAAGAAGAAAAATGACAATTCTGTTATTTTGAAGAAATGGAGTCAAACTTTAATCAATAATTAAAAATAATAATAAATAAATGGAGCAAAGTACCAGCCAAGTGGAGCATTTTCCACTAAAAAAATAAAATAAAATTAATTTGCTTAATTTTATCCAAATTAATTTGAATACAATCAAGTCTAAATTAATTTCCTTTTCTTTTTTCTTAAAATTTTCTTTTCCTAGAAATCTAATTAGTTATTAATTATTATAAATAAACCTAATTAAAGAAAATTATCACCTTCTTCTTCTTCCTCTTCTCTTGGCCAAAATTCCACCATAAAAATTTCTCAAAATTTTGTTCAAATTATTCTTTATTCAAATCACTTCTCCATCTTCCACAATTTTCATACATTCATTTTCAAAGCTTCTCTTCTTAAAAATTGTTGGAGATTTAAGAAAAAATTTATTTAAAGTTTCAAGAGATAATATTCTTATCCAACTTCATAATTTAATTTAATGAATTTAATTGATAATTTAGAGGCTTAATTGGTGAAAGGAAGTTAAATTAGAAGCTAATCCTTGAAAATTCTGAATTTCCTATGACTTGATAGAATTTTAGGGCTGAGTTTTTATATCCTTAGATTTATAATTTTGAGATTTTTAAAACATAAAAGTTGTATATTTATATGTTTATATTATTTTTTTAATAAAGTTTTGTCAAATTATTACTGTGTCGAGATATATAGATCACTGAGTAAGGCTGACTCTAGTTAAAGTTTGTGCTGAGAGACCTTACTGAATTTTATAATTTCGAGAACCTAAAGTTCTGATTTAGAAAAACTCAAAACATAAAAAATCTTTTTCTTTGTCTTAGCTAAAATCTCATAAAAACATAATAGAAATTGGATATCTACACAGTGAGTTATAAGCATAAAAGTGAAGGTTGTCCGGGTAGAAGTTGTAGGGTAGAGTACTGATTTCAAGTATGTATTCAAAATTCCACTATAAATTGTATAAAGCCTAGAAAATTTTGATTTTTAGATATGTTAAAATCTCAAATATCTAGTTTAATTAGGAAAAATAATTGAAACAATTGGATTGATATAACTTGAGATAGTGAGTTATAAGCAAAATATCGATGGTTGTCTGGTAGAAGTTGCAGGGTAGATTACAGATTTCAAGTATGTATTCAAAATTTCACTATAAATTGTATAGATTCTAGAAAAATTTGATTTTTAAATATGTTAGAATCTCAAATATCTAGTTTAATTAGGAAAAATAATTGAAACAATTGGATTGATATAACTTGAGATATGAATAAAAGAAACATGGCCGCCTAAAACTAAAAGTTAAGAATCAAAGGGTTTTTCAAAATTAACTTTAGAATTGTGTAATTGAGTGTTGGTTTAGTGCTAAATATGTGTTATAACTTCAAGAAGGAAAGAAAAGAAAAAGGAGAGTAAGAAGTCAAATCATCCATTTTATTTTTGTTAGGAGAAGAAATTACTTCTTCATTTTATATTTTGGAGGTGAGTAATATATATGTATTCTCTTACTTGTGTTTAAACTCAAATTAATTTGTTGTAAATACTAACACAATGCTCATTGATGAACAATAAATCCTAATTGTACCTTGTTCATTGTTGTTCCTAAATGAGTGCCAAACCCTTTGTTTTGGATATTGAAATTTCTTATTTATGATAGTACTGTTGAATAAACTCTTAAATTTAATTGTTAAGCATTATTCATTATATATGAAATTCAAATGTTAGTAATAATGAAACTACTCATCCAATGGAGTAGATATAATATTATCGGATTTGTATACAAGATTACATTGTTATCCCCAGCAAGGAGAGGGGTACGATCCTAGCCATGCAATATAATCAATCGTATGACTTTATTGACATGCATGCTACCAGATTGTAATCTTTGCCAATTTATCAGTAGTTATTGCTAACGACTACTAAAACACTGATTCATTAAAATTTATTACATTGATTTATTGATATTGTATAACCTTAAAACTTGAGTTCAATATTTTTCAATTTGATTAATTATTCATTATTTTTATATATAGGAGTGTTTTACGCTTTCCTAAATTTTGGAACCGTCATATCTCATAAAGTGAGAATGTGACAAAATCTAACCCCATTCAAAAATAGATCCAAACAGAGAATTAGAGAATATTTGAAAATAAAAAAAACAATCATATGCACAAAAACTCACAACAAAAAGAAACAAAACAATATAAAACCCAATAACATACCAAACAAAATTCAGTGAAATTTGGGCCCGAAAAGATTTACCAGGGAGTTAAAAAGTACGAAAATATTTATCTTTCAAGTACAGAGAGAGGAGAGGAGAGGCATGCTAAAAATTAATTTTAGAAGTGGTTAATAAAAATTATGAATCTACACAAATAAAAGATTATGAAGTCTCTGATTTTTTTTTTCATTTCATAAAATCAAATGTTGAAGATGATGAGAAACAAAGAAAAAGGCAAGATGAAAAATTTGAAAAAACGCAGCATTTTTTCTTACAAAATGCTGTATTTTCTGTTTTATTTTTTAGTGACATGTTGTGTATACAAAGCATCATGTGGATGCTACATTAGAATAAAAAATAAAAAATAATTTTTACGTCAGTATAATTAGAAGTGTAAGGCAATTTGACACTTAAGGGTGTAATGACATAAACCGTAAGACACTAAAATGTCACAAAAAATTTCAGTTTCATTTTAAATAAGTGTGAAATCAGAAGTTATTTTACTATATTTTTCCTTCAATAAGTTAATTTAGTTTTTTAATAATATGTAAGTCTAAATATACACTTAGACAAATTCAAATTTCAAAAATAAAAATTTAATCAAATTCGAGTTAAATTTTAAATTTTATAATAGACTCAAATTTGAACTTAGCAATTATAGAGTAAACACATTTTGATTACTCTATTTATTCTCATTCTATTATAGGTTTGATTACCACCTACTAAATTATGTAAATTTAAGCAAAGTCAAAAACTTGCTTTGGATAAATTGGTTGAGATTTTTATTTTTGTTTGAAATTAATAGATATTTAAATTCTTAATTTGAGAATTTAAAATTTATTAATTATTTAAAAATATGTAATGCGTATTATTTTAAATAATTAAGTATTTGACATATAGTTAAATAATGATTTGGTAATTTAAATTGGATTTTTTAATTTTCAAAATAAATGATTTTGCATAAAATTTATTATTTTACTTTAAAATTTTAATTTAATAATTGAATTATCAATTATCTTATTAATTAATAGAGTCATTTAAAATAATTTATCACTAAAAAATTATTGATTATCAAAATAATTTTAATAGGAAATACAACACAATCGGCCGGGAATGTAACACAATAGAACAGAGGATCGCAGTGTATTTAAAATGTTAAATGGATTATAAATAGGTGATTTAAAACGCTGACCAAACTCACCGGTGCCCATCGTTTTGGCCCCGTTAACCTGAAACTATGGGCAGGTCATTTTTTTTTAATGAAGCCAGGTTTGAGTGTAGTGTTGGGTGTGAGGAGGAAGTAAAGAAAATGGCTACTGAAGCTGCTGCTGATGGTATCGATGGTCAGCCAATGGCTAAGCGTAAGCGAGGTCGACCAAAAGGTTCGAAGAATAGAAAAGTAGCAACTACCATTTCTCAACAACAGACCGAAATAATGCTTCAAAAAGGGGTGTTAACAGGTAACCCTGTCAATGGTTTCAAGAGGAGTAGAGGGAGGCCAAGGAAGTGTCCTTTCAAAAGGCGTAGAGGAAGGCCAAGGAAGTACCTTGACCAACCTCTAAATTCAGAATCATTAGTAAGTTTTGCTCCAATTTTATCAATTTTCATAGGGTTTATATAAATTAACTGGGATCGTATGGCTTTCCTAGTGAATCTTGTAGCAAAAGTCAGCTCCTTGATTTTGCCTTACTCATGCACTGAGTCACTGATCATCTGAGTCTTTTACTAACTATAGTGCCAGTATCTAGCTTGGATTCAAGGAGCTTCCAAATGAATATAACTATAGTGGGTTTTTTTTTAACCATTGCTTTTTGTGAGTGGTCATTTCAAGTTTCTATAATGGGTACATTATTAAGAAGAGGATGACTTATTCTTCATTTTGTATTTATCTATCCCTCATTAAAATTTCTTATTTTATATTAAAATTAGGGAAAAAAAAAAGGTGTAATGGTTGAAGAGTCTAATTCCATTTATTCATTAGGACATTACAGAGAGGAACAAGGTACAGAGGAGTTTGATGTGCCACCAGTGTTTGAAGAGTGATAGGAACGGTGTTGTTATTTGTTCCAACTGCAGAAGAAAACGCTATTGCTATGACTGCCTTGCAAAGTGGTAATGACATCTTTTTACTAACTTCTTTTGCTGATGAAAATTATAGTTGAAAAAAAAATTCACTTTTGAAGTTTGGTTTCTATAAGGGTGTTAAGCCTTGATCCATGGTTCCATTGTATTTTGGAGCTCACAGCTTCAAACCACCAAAGTAGCCTTCTCGCAATGCAAGGAGAAGGCTGTGTACATTTGATCCTCCCCTGAGCCTGCATTGTGAGAGGTCTTGTGTTTTAGAACATAGCTTTTTTGGAGTTAGTATTTTTTACCATCAAGAAGCTTCTAATTCCTTAAGGTTGATTAGGTTTTGATGCAGGACGGCCTAGATGGAGATTAATATAGGGCTGTGAACAGTAACTATTGAACAGTAAATTTAGGCTTCAAACCTAAAGTTCCTTGGCATCCCACCTAGGATCCCATGCCATCACACCTAGGGTTGAATTGCATCACACAACTCGAAATATCATAATTACTGGTTTTTTATTCAATTACTAAACTCTATTAAAAGTATTACAATGCTAGGATTTATAGACTTAAAATAATTCCTAAAACTTCTAAGTAAAGGACTTCTAAACTAGTTTATATCTTATAAGGATTTAGATTCTTAAAATAAATTAAAATAAATAATATTATTCTAAATCCACAAAGATTCTAAAATAAGACATTAAAATAAATATAAAGACTCCTAGAGAAATAGGGAAAGATTTTCCGGCAAAGCTGAAAATTAAAAAATTACTCCTTATTTAAAATAATAGACTAACTAGATGCATAAATTAAATTCTAGATACTCTATGATTTGTCCAATAAATCCCATATTAAATATAGACCACAATTCTAAGGTTAATTCCATGAATTTGAATTTTGTTGTCTTCCTATTCTCTGTCAGGTTTACTTGGTAAAAGAATCAACATTTAGTTCAGAAGAAGGTTGATGCTGAAAATGAATTGTTAGTCCCTTTGGCAATCAAGGGGGGGGGGGGGGGGGGTGGAAGTTGTTTTTGGGGCAGTTAAATCAAATAAAAAAATTTATTTGAAGGAAAGAAAGGGAAGAAGAAAGAACACCACGATTTATAGTGGTAATAGCAAATTAAAAATTTAATTGAAGGAAAGAAAGGGAAGAAGAAAGAACACAAAGATTTATAGTGGTTCGGCAACCTTGCCTACATCCACTCCTCAAGATCACACTTGAGATATCCCTTAACCGATTCTTTTACGGGTGCAAGATCAAAACCAAGTGTTTTACGGGTTCACACTCAAATCTTTACAAGTATTTTCAAGACTCACACTAAACCTTTACAAATTTTTTTTATGGCTCACACTCAAACCCAATAGAATTACAAAAGAAGAAGAGAAAGAATTTTCCTAGAGTTTATCTAACTCTCAAATAATCAATGAGTCTTAATGAACTCAAGGATTTTACAATTTAAAACTCACAAATTGATGCTTTACAAATATAAGCTCTCTAAGCCATATACAAGAATGATTTTAATGCAAAATCTTAATTCAATGATTTCAATTATTGTTTTCTTGTTTTTTAACGTTCTTAAGCTTTCAAACAACTTGTATTTATAACCCAACACTAAATATGACCGTTAGGATTCAAAATATAGCTGTTAGAACCATTTCTAACGGTTAAATTTGCTGTCAGAATCGCTGTAGTCGCGGCCGCTACGCCTGAGTCGCGCCCGTGACAAAAATGACATTTTGCCACTGGATCTTTTTGAAGAAATGTTGAGCTCGCGACTTCTGGTGTCGTTCCCGCGACTTGTTTTCTTCATATCTCAAGTTATATAACTCTAAATTATGTACCTTTTTTTTGTTGGAAACTTTGAGATGTCTATTACAATTTTGTAGTTTAACTCAACTCCAAAATAATCCATTTTCATGTTCTAAAAAATCATAATATTTTATTACTTCAATTTATAAGACAGTTTGAGTATGCTTCACTAATTCTTTAATTTCTCCTTCTATAGAGCTCAAAATGACTTGATTCTTTTTTCATATAAAACTAGACATATAGAGCTTCAATCATGTGAAATTTTATTCTCAAATTATTCTTCTATAATTCCTAACAATATTTTCAAGTTGTCCCATCTATTCTGTCCTAATCTGCCAGCTTGAGTATAATTCCTTCAAAAATTCATATTTTCATTTTCCAATGTCTAATACTCAATTCAATTTTTGTTCCTAAAACTAGATATCCATAGCTTTTCATCCATATATGGTTTGTCCTAATAACTTCTCCCAATTTATACAGAATTTAGCATCACTCCAGACTATGTGCAAATCTGTTAGTTTTTTAGAGTCGTGCCTTTAAATTTTCTCAAGTTGCGTCTGCGACTTCATGCGTCGCACCCGCTACCAGAGAGACACTATTCATCTGAGGCTATTGGATGATTTGATAAATTCTCATTTTAATTTCGTGCCCGCGAGTTCTTGGTGTCGCGCTTGCGACTAGTGAAGGTCGCGCCTGCGACTCTGGTTGTCGCACCCGCGACAGTTGTGTCACTGTTCATTTTTAGCTTTTGTGAGTTTTTAGAAATTCTCAAATTAATTTTGCGCCAGTGACTGGAAAGTGTCACGCCCGTGACCGGAAGCTTTTCAAGGCTGCGACTGACTTTGTTGCACCTGTGATCAACCTTGATTCTAGAGTCGCACGCGCTCGCGACACACCGAAATTCATCAAACTATAATTGTTTTCTTGCACTTTTCCAAGTATGCTCCCTCTAAGCATGTGCACTCTATAGACTTCTTTAAAATGTGTTAATCTTATAGATTGAACAATGGTTATGATTTCTCATATCTCAATTAACTCAAACAAATTGTTAGCATAAATAACACATTTATATTGTTTTGTTATCATTAAAATCAACATCAAACCCAAGAGAGCTAACAATCTCCCATTTTCAAAACAAAACCATGCATATAAGTATTCAAATAAATAAGCAAAATAACTTGACCATTTAAAAATACCAATTAAATATGAACACTTGTTTTGTTATCATTAAAATCAACATCAAATCCAAGGGGGCTAACAATCTCCCCCTTTTTGATGATAACAAAACCATGCATATAAGTATTTAAATAAATAAGCAAAAATAGCTTAATCATTTAAAAATACCAATTAAATATGAACACTTGTATATGCACATTTCTCTCCTTTTTTGATATCATTAAAAATGTTAAGTTCTCCCTCTTTAAAAATAATTTATACTAATTGAAGTATTAGAGGGATACCAATGAAATCATACAAATGATACCGGTTGAAATTATAAAACTTTCTCCCCCTTAATCAATCAAATAAAATTCAAGGGATTCAAGGGATCATTAAAGCAAAAATCATTAAAAATTTTGAAAAATTTCTAAAACCATTCTCTCCCCCTTACACATTGAATGAATGCAACAAACACATTCAAGCATGGTACTAAATTAAACATTCAAACATATTTAAATATGTAATTTAATTAATTTCAAAGCATATTTATTATTTGAATTGCAAAAAGGGGGTTGAAGGTATACTTATCTTTACCAAACTCTCTTCCATTGAGGCTTGCTACCATTACTCCATTGGTAGTGTCTTCTCTCATATGAGCTTTTCCAATTATTGAAAACTTTATATCCCTTGGTGCATGGCCTATATGCCCTTCCATTTCCATATGCTCTATAAGCATGAGTTTTGTTTGCACCATATCTTTTATGTTGAGGTTGATAGATCATTTTTGTTTCATCATTCTTCTTTAAAAATTTATGCATAGAAAAGATAGAAGAAAGCACTTTTGGTACTCTTTTTTCTTTGGGTCCATGGGGGTTAGTCTTTGTGCCTTTAACAACCTAAACTAACTTAATTTTTTGGTTGCTTCCATTTAATGACACATTCATGAATAATATGACCATATTTATTGCAATAAGAACAATATTTGTGAAATGTAATATTATTTCTATTTCTATTTCTATATGAATGAAGTCTTTTTGTTTTGCACAAATAAGATTTGTGTTCATAACCATTGCATGAATAACAATATCCATTAAAATTGTGATTATAACTATAAATGTTATACTTATGTTTTTTTTTGTTAGGGTTATGATTATTTTTACAATTTTGATCATGAGAATTATAAGAAAGATGATGTCTAATGAATGGAGTTTTAAAAATCATACTTTCTTTTTCTTGTTCTTGTTTTGAAAGAGACGATTTTAAACTATTTAAATCATTTTTAAGAATTTTATTTTCTTTCAAAATTTGGTCATAATCTTGAGATTTCACCAATAACTTTATGTTTTCATTTTCAAGATCATTATTGGCAGAAATCAATGAAAAAATTTTATTGTTCAAATGTTCATTTTCATATTTCAGATTATCAATTTGACATTTGAACATTTTGTTTTTGTTTTTGTTTTTCTCACTCTCAATGCACATGGTTTTTAATTCATCTATTAACTCATCATATGAAAAGTTTTCATCAATAGAGTTTGAGGGATTTGATGTTACCTTATGAGAAGAGTTATCCTCATCAATGGCCATGAAACATAGGTTAGCAACCTCATCTTTGCTTTCCTCATCACTTGTGGAGGTTGAACAATCTAAGCTACTATCTTTTCTAGATTGTAGCATTATTTCCTCTTACTCATTGTCTTCTTGTTGTTGTTGATGAGTAGGAGTGTTTGTATTTAAAACTTTATCAACATCATAAGAGGTGTTAGTTTTATAAGTAGAATCAAGTAAATTTCATATTTTATTAGCATTAACACAATGAGACACTTTATTATATTCATTCTCATTTAATGAGCTTCTAATAATTTGCATGACCCTAATATTTAATGCAAATTGTTTTAAATCACGTTCATGCCTTAAATTCCTCGGTTTTATAATAAGTAAGCCATTTTCTACAACTCCCAATAAATCTTTATCTAAAACATCTAAGTATTCTTCCATTTTATTTACCCAAAATCTATAATTACTACCATAAAAAAATGGTGGTCTATCTACTCTATATGCAAAATTTTTATATGTTGTCATAGGATCAACTCTTGGATGGTTAAATCCTCATTAAAGAGCACAAGCTCTGATATCAATTGTTAGTCCCTTGGCAACCAAGAGGGGGGGTGAATTGGTTGTTTGTGGAATTAACAACAAATTAAAAATTTAATTGAAGGAAAGAAAGGGAAGAAGAAAGAACACAAGAATTTATAGTGGTTCGACAACCTTATCTACATCCACTCCTCAAGATTACACTTGAGAGTTTCCTTAACCGATCCTGTTACGGGTGCAAGATCAAAACCAAGTGTTTTATGGGTTCATACTCAAACTTTTACAAGTATTTTCAAAACTCATACTAAACCTTTATAAGTGTTTTCTATGGCTCGCACTCAAACCTAATAGAATTACAAAAGAAGAAGAGAAAAAATTTCTCTAGAGTTTACTCAACTCTCAAATAATTAATGAGTCTTAATGAACTCAAGGATTTGACAATTTAAAACTCACAAATTGATGCTTTACAAATATAAGATCTCTAAGCCATATACAAGAATGGTTTTAATGCAAAATCTTAATTCAATTATTTCAATTGTTGTTTTCTTGTTTTCTAACATTCTTAAGTTTCAAAACAATTTGTATTTATAGCCCAACATTAAATATAACCGTTAGGATCCAAAATATAGCTGTTAGAACCATTTCCAATGGCTAGATTTGCTGTCAGAATCGCGGTAGTCACAACTGCTACGTCTGAGTCGCTCCCGCGACAAAAAAGACATTTTGCTATTGGACCTTTTTGAAAAAATGTCGCGCCTGCGACTTCTGGTGTCGCATCCGCGACTTGTTTTCTTCATATCTCAAGTTATATAACTCCAAATCATATACCCTTTTTTTTTTGTTGGAAATTTTGAGATGTCTACTATAACTTTGTAGTTTAACTCAACTCCAAAATGATCCATTTTCATGTCCTAAAAAATATAATATTTTATTGCTTCAATTTATAAGACAATTTGAGTATGTTTCACTAATTTTTTAATTTCTCATTTTATAAAGTTCGAAATGACTTGATTTTTTTTCCATATAAAACTAGACATATAGAGTTTGAATCATGTAAAATTTCATGCTCAAATTCTTCTTCTATAATTCCCAGCAATATTTTCAAGTTGTCCCATCTACTCTATCCTAGTCTGTCAGCTTGAGTATAATTCTTTCAAAAATTTATTTCTTCATTTTTCAATGTCCAATGCTCAATTCAATTTTTGTTCTTAAAACTAGACATCCATAGCTTTCCATCCATATATGGTTTGTCCTAATAACTGCTCCCAATTTATACAGAATTTAGCATCACTCCAGACTATGTGCAAATCTGTCAGTTTTCTAGAGTCGTGCCTTTAAATTTCCTCGAGTCGTGCCCCGTTACCGGAGAGATACTATTCATTTGAGGCTATTGGATGATTTGATAAATTCTCATTTTAATTTCGCGCCAGCGACTTCTTGGTGTTGCGCCTGCGACTGGTGAAGGTCGCGCCTGCGACTCTGGTTGTCGCACCCGCGACAGTTGTGACACTGTTCATTTTTAGCTTCTGTGAGTTTTTAGAAATTCTCAAATTAATTTCGCGTCCTCGACTGGAAAGTGTCACGCCCTCGACCGGAAGCTTTTCAAGGCTGCGACTGATTTTGTCGCACCTGTGATCAACCTTGATCGTAGAGTTGCACCTGTGACTACAAGTGGTTGCGCTTGCGACACACCGAAATTTAGCAAACTATAATTGTCTTCTTACACTTCTCCAAGTATGCTCCCCCTAAGTATGTGCATTCTATAGACTTTCTTAAAATGTGTTAATCCTATAGATTGAACAATGGTCATGATTTCTCATTTCTCAATCAACTCAAACAAATTGTTAGCACAAATAACACATTTATATTGTTTTGTTATCATTAAAATCAACATCAAACCTAAGAGGGCTAACATGAATTATTTTTCTGATTTATATTTTGTTAATCAAGTAGGGATTTTTTCTTTTATCTATTGATCAATATTATTTCGCTGTTATTTGGAATATGAATCTGATTTTCAAATAAATATTAGGTACCCAGAGAAAACACTGGAGCAGATAGAGATTGCATGTCCATTTTGTCGTGGTAACTGCAATTGCAGATCATGCCTCAAGGAAGATGTAGTTTTGCTGGTGTGTGCCTACTGTGCCTTTATTTTCTTCTTCCCCTTGTCTCATTTTCCATAGCTCTGCATGCATGTTTTTATGATGCCAAACTGTGAACATGGTTTTGACAGGCTGGGAATAACCAACCAGATACAAATATGAAACTGCAAAAACTTCTTTACTTGCTTCACAAGACTTTGCCTCTCCTGAGGCATATTCAGCAGGAGCAGAGTTCTGAATTAGATATGGAGGCAAGGATTCATGGTATTATAATTTGATGCAATTATATCAGTCTGTATTATGTTCAGTTCTATTATCCAATCGATTATCAGAATGCTTAAATGCATATGTGCTTCTCTTTTTTCATAGGTGTTCAATTGACAGAAGAGGATGTGATGAAATCCTTACTTGATGATGATGATCGGCTATATTGGTACATCCTAGAACCTAATGCTCACATATTGTAGACTGGATTTTCAGCCATTTATAAATTGAAGTTCCTGCTCTCTCGTTCATATGTTTCCCTTTGCGTTGTTTATAATAAATGGAAGTAGAGATCTAAACCAACAAATTGTCTTTGATATCCTGATGTTAGTTGTGCCTCCCTTTCCTTATTGGGATAAACATTTGTGGTGTGAAAATGCTTCTTTAGTTCTTCTCCTATCAGTTATTTTTTTAAAAAATTCAAGTATATATGTATATGTTGTTTTCAAATTTCTGTATAAAAGTTAATTTTACTCTCTCTCCTAGCTTTATGGCTTGTGATAATGTGTGCATTACATTTGTACACTGGGTCTTCTGAATCACAAACTGTAATAGCAATTTTTTTTTGTGCAAATATGATCAAGCCAAGTCACAAAGGCTTCCTGTAAAGCTGTTGGTGGAATAGACTTAACAGTGCTGAGTTGACCTCATATATTAATAGCCCTTCCTTGGTTTGGGCTTGGGTGTTAGGGGAATGGTCTATCAGTTTTTGTTGAATGTCTTTACTAATTCCTTCCCAGCCTGACACTAGTAGCTGTGCTTTTTCTTTTGTTTCAAGTGATTCCATCCTCTGTTTTTTGAAAAGTTCATCTATTGATAGTCCTTTCTTATGCATGGAAGATTGGATGTTATGAGCTGTTTTTAATCACTATTGCTTAGCCTCAGTTTTCCCATTTTGAATTTGGCAATTGTGCCTTCTGTATTCACAAGTGGCCAATACATATTCCCAAGAAAGCATGCACAATCTGCATTAGTAATCCATGATCCTTATGGTACAGTTTATAACCATGAAATTATCCTTGTTCAACAGTGACAATTGCAACACGTCGATTGTCAATTTCCATAGAAGCTGCCCCAATCCTGAGTGTTCTTATGATCTCTGTCTTACTTGCTGTTCGGAAATTAGAAAAGGATTTCAACCTGGTGGTAATGAAGCTGAACCTTCACACCATCAAATTTTTGACAGAGTATATGGTCAGGGTACATATTTGGATGACCAGACAACTACAAATTGGAAAAGATTTTGTTTGGAGACCCAAGTGTCCTATTTAGAAAAAAATCATGTAGCTGATTCATCATGCGATTTTCCTGATTGGAGAGCAGAGGCTGATGGAGGGATTCCTTGCCCTCCTAAAGCAAGGGGAGGTTGTGGAACTGGGGTGCTTGTACTGAAATGTGTTTTTGAAGCGAATATGGTTCAAGAGCTGATCAAGAGTGCGGAAGAACTTGCTATCAATTATAGGCCACCCATTATTGATTTTTCTCAAGGATGTAATTTGTGTCGTCCTTTCAGTTCTATTGACTGCAGAATGAAAGATTTTGAAGTGAGGAAGGCAGCACATAGGGAGAAGAGTGATGATAACTTTCTGTACTGTCCAAATGCTCTTCGGCAGGGAGAGAATGAAATTGAGCATTTTCAAAAGCATTGGATGAGAGGTGAACCTGTTATAGTTAGAAATGTACTTGAAAGAACTTCTGGTCTGAGTTGGGAACCAATGGTCATGTGGAGGGCTCTTAGAGGTGCACAAAAGATATTGAAATCAGAAGGACAAAGGGTTAAAGCCATTGATTGCCTGGATTGGTGTGAGGTAGGAATTCATTTCTGCATGTTGAAGTTGCCTTTTGTGCATTTACAATTATTAATTTTACTATTAATGAAATTCTCCCTAGCAATGCCTAGTTAGTTTCTTGAGCTTGAGATCTGCTCACTAAATTACTGTCGGACAAATATCACATTTTAGACACACACATTACTACAGCTTGCACAGACATACCATTATATGGATTATCAAATTGATAACAATGAATTCTCCATCTAATAGCATAACAGTTGAAGAGTAGACTAAATTGACAAGGTAGGGTTCTTCAATTAATTGGCAACTTTATTGTCTTTGAAGATTCTGTCAAGGCTTGTTCAATGAGATTGATTATCTGCTCAAACAGTTACTGCTTTAGGATGTACTTAGTTGAATATTGCTTGAGAAACAAATTTGGAGGACTGCATATCTAATCAGAATCAAAAAATTTTATGAGTTTTTTTCATTTCTCTTATTCTTGTGATATTGATAGTTAAGTGCAGACAAAGATTTCCCAACATTGTATGCAGTTCATGCATGAAAATAGTCCTCATTTTCCCCCTCCAAAAGTAAGGTGGATTTTCTTTAATTACATGAAAACATTTTCTCAGGGAGCTGAGTTCACTAGCTGTCATGGATAGTGTTTTAGTCTACTTTTGTATTCCTTTGTTTAAAAATGTTGTGGACTAATGAAGGAATTAAGCAGAATTTTTACAAAGGTTTGAGTTCGCAAATCTTGGTGATCATAGAGTTCTCCTAAATGAGCTCAAATTCTTCTTTTATGTTCAATTAAGTAAAACTAAAACTAGATCACAAACTTGGAATCATAACATATACTCTTCTATATAGAGATAAGATAATGCAGACAATTCTGTTTCTTTAATCAAGCCAAGCAACATAATGCATGTTTCCTTCTAGTAACTTGTTAGCTGGTCCATCTGCAATTCCATTTCCTGCTTCTCTGTTGTGCACATACTAAATGCATTTATATTGAAATCATCCCTAAGTTTCCACTTTCCATGTCTACTTCTAATTGTTTTTACTTTACCTCAGCCTTATTTGATTAAAAAGGAAATGCAGCACATGAAAAAATTGCATTTGAAAACATCTCGAGTGGACCACCCAATCTATTTGGTCTTGGATTGTACAGAGCTGCTCCATCAGCTGACACTTTACTCTTTGACAGGTGGGAGCCGCAGCTGCTCCCAGGAACAGGGTTCTTCCTAGTTTTCAAGACTTTGTAGCTTCCATAGAAGCAAGAAGATCTAAGCCAGAATAGGGGAATAACTGTTATTCTTTTGCATTAGTCTTAGCTGTGTCGATGCTGACAGTAGGGCAACCTTGGGGATTCTTAATCTTTTTGTAGGTAACCAAACTAAGAGTTTATTGCAGTGCTGAGGTTTTCAATCGAATGAGTAAGGGGTGAACATTATATTTATTTGGTTAGTTTGGTTCAAAAAATTTTAAACTTAAATTACCTGAAATGAACCAAAATTATCTTAACCAAACCTAATTCGTATATTTGGTTTGGTTGATTTAATTGGTTTTAGGGTTTCTTAATTGAACTTCATATTTGAAGCTTTTAAATACATGGCCTTCCAAATTGGACCAAATAATTCCAAAAACCATGAATATTTGTAAAATATATTATTAATTGTAATTTTGTTGTTTTGGTTTTAAAGTAAAAGATCCCAACAAAAAAGTGAATTGTAATTTGGTTGTTTGGGTTGTATGGTAAAAAATCTGAACAAAAATTGAACCAAATTATGCATCTTAAAAATGAAAAGAAATGCATTGGCTCAGTTTGGTAACTTGGTTTAAAACAAAACTGTTCATGTTGAATCTTCCCTTCCTAAGGCTTTTGTGTACAAATAATTAACAAATAAATTGCATGTTAATGAAATGGATTATGGTTTGTGTGTTAATGAAATGGAATTAAGTATATTTGGTTCTTTCTTCAGCCTATAGCAGCTTAATCAATTTGTGGCTAATACAGATATTTATGGTTTCGCATGCAGTTAGCCCATGTTTTTAGCTAAAACTTATTTCTTGTGTTTCTAAATTGTGGAATAAAATATGTACATCTCCGCACCACAGGTTGAAGTTAATATTTTCAAGTTCTTCAGAGGCTACTTAGAGGGTCGTAGGTATAGGAATGGGTGGCCTGAGATGCTGAAGCTGAAGGATTGGCCACCATCAAATTCATTTGAAGAATGTTTGCCTAGGCATGGTGCTGAATTTATCGCTATGCTTCCCTTTAGTGAGTATACCCATCCAAAATCTGGTGTTTTGAATCTTGCTACTGGGCTTCCTGCTGTCTTGAAGCCAGACTTGGGACCCAAAACATATATTGCCTATGGATATATGGAAGAACTTGGCAGAGGCGATTCTGTGACCAAACTGCATTGTGACATTTCTGATGCGGTATGCAATATTTTTTTATGAAAACTTCTGCTTTATATTTATGTTTAAGGCGTTGCTGCTTCTATCTACTGTTTCCATTTCTGCACCTACCGTTCTTCTGCTCATTCTCCTTAAATATATTTAAACATTTTTTCTGCTCTTTCTCCTTGAATATATTAGACTTTTTTCTTTCAAGATATGGTTCTGAATTTAACTTTAGGTTCTTAATCAGATATAGATGTTGCGAAGCACCTCTTTTAAAGATGTCTATGATTGTTAATTTTTCTATTGATGACTATCACTGTTTTTTTGTTAGTATAGGCAAATGTAACAGGAAGGTTTTCAAAAGAAAGAAAATTTCTTCTCTTTCTTAAGGGTGAGCAAAAAACCAAACTGAACTAAACCTAATTCTATCGGTTCGGTTCAGTTCAATTCAAATTTTGATTCGTTAATTTTTGGAAATTTTAGTCTGTTCGGTTCAGTTCAAAAAAACCTAAAATAACCGAACTGAATTTTAGTCGAACTGACCAGAATATATATATATATATATATATATATATATATATATTGTTGAAAAAAAGAAATAACCGAACTGAAATATGTCGGTTTGGTTCGGTTAATTTTGTAAAAATTTTGGTTCGGTTCGGTTTGATTCAAAATTCGGTTCAGTTTCAAAAACTTCCAACTCGGTTAATTAGGTTTTCAAAATTTCGGTTTGGTTCAAACCGAACCGACCAAATACTCACCTCTACTCTTTCTTATTGGCACTTCAACAAAATCTATTAGCTTTTGGTATAATTGATTTTTCTTGTTTATGATTTTGATGGTCTATATTTTGTTGATTCGTACTCATGTACATGAATTTATTTTGCCCTTGGTTTGCACCTCCTTGGAACTTTTTTTTAATTAAAATTCTTTTTATCTTTCAAAAGTAAATAAGTAAATAAATTAATAAACAAAAAAATATCCTTGCACTACTAGAGTGAAGTAGATAGACCGGGAATTCCAACATTAATGAGAAGCTTAAGGTATTTCTGCAAGCTTAATGACCCTGGGCTGGTTTTTTTTTTTTAATGAAAGAGTCAGGTGAAAGTCTTTTATTTTCTGACACTGGGGCAGTCAGATCTCAGTTGCACGAATTGGCTAATGGTGGTTATCAGTTTATGTGAGGTTAAGTGGGCAAAGCAAGATTCTTAGCTATCAGGGGGGGTACTGCTAACTATTGGACGCCAGCAAATTTTCATTTTGTACCATCATTGGCATAACAATTCTTTTTCATGATTGTGTTTTTGGTTATATTCCTTCTAGACTCATTGGCATTCCTTCAAAAAGTGCTTGAACTGAGTTTATGATTTAATGTTTTAGGTTGAGATAATGCTTTATGTGGCTATCTTGCTATGTCAATGGATAATTGCTCCTTGATGACAAACTATGTCGAGTAATAACTATAGTGCGAGTTCCTAATACATAAGTGTTTTTCAACATTAATATGAGAAGTTGATTCTACATTCATGATCTATGATGTTGCTCTTCGATTTCCTTTGTTTTGTAAAAAACTTCATTTAACTTTGACACGTCTCCTTTTCAGAGTTGGGAATTCAATCCTGTTGTTATGAACAATCAGAGATTTTATTGATCAGAAATGCACTCACTTTCCTGTTGTTACGAATAATCAGAGATTTTATTGATCAGAAATGCACTCACTACTATTATCCTCAATATGTCACCGCCTTCTGTTTTATATCTGATTTAGATTTGTGCATCTGATCTTGTGCATGTATAATATTTATTGATGATTGGTTAGTGGATATCCTTCAATTTTATTGCTTTACTGTTCTAAGTTTGCATTGTGTGGCCATTATATTTATGTCATAATATCTATTTTATTTTTTCAGAATGCTCTTTTTCTGGATTCTTTCTAAAAGTTTTTCTAGCTTCCTGCAAGTTCAGCATTTTGCTAAATCTTTATGGAACGGTTACAGTTTTTAATGTAAATTACAGAAAAAATAGATGAGCTCTCAATATAACAAATTCATAAAGTCCAAGTAAAATTAGCAATTAAACTAAATCAAATGACACCATATAGGTGCAAATCCATGTAAAAATGGCCTAAAAAACTACAGGTGGTTGCTTCCTATAATTTTTAAGTAAATATTGACTAGTATGGTTACAAACTCATGTTACTTATTTATTTTCTTTTAGGTTAATGTACTCACTCATATGAATGAAGTGAAGATTCCCTTGTGGCAAAGTAAAATTATAGGCAAATTGAAAAAGCAATTTGAGGAAGATTTGCATCAGACTTGTGGGGGGATCCAGAAAGCATCAGGTAAATTTGGAAAGAAACCATGGAAAAGATCTCGTAAAGATGAGGGCATTGATTCAAATTTATCTCAAAAAGTGGAAAACATTGAGAGTGACTCCTCGCTGGAACGATTATACATACAGGAAATGAAATTTGGTGAACAAAAATGTAAATCTCAAGAGTTGGGTACTATGGGATCTTTTAGCATTCAGTTTGCTAAGAAATGTTATGCTTCAACAGAAATTACAGTAATTGAAAATACCAATGAGCAGATGGCTGAAAACTCAAATACAGGAGAGCAAAATTCGGACCTTCAGATGCTTGATTCCAGCTCCTTGTGGGATAAAGATTGTGAGAAGATGAATGATATGATTGAGAAACAGGATGAGTTGAAAGGATATTCAGCAGAAGGCAATGACCTTGTCAAGAATAACTTGTTATCTGAAAGTGTGCAAATAAGCACATCTGATGATCAAGGAGTAGATGAAATCATGGGCATGAAGTTGGAAACAAACATCTCTTGTTCGCTCAATCACGAACATGATAAACGCACCAGCCTTGTTGATGTAGCGGGGGAGACAAATGATTTGGGGCCAGTGGATTTAGATACCAGTAAATCTCTTAAAGACAATCATACTACAAATCTTCCTTATGGTGGTGCTGTTTGGGACATTTTCCGTAGGCAAGATGTACCTAAGATAATTGAGTACTTGAAGAAGCATTATGAAGAATTTCGTCATATCAGTAATCTTCCTGTGAATTCTGTGGGTATCTTGCCTATCAATGCTAGTAGCATATTATTGTAAGTTGCATCATTTTAAGCTCCTATAATATGCCTGCTTCAGGTTGTTCATCCTATTCATGACCATACCTTTTATCTAAATGAGAGACACAAAAGGCAGCTGAAGGAGGAGTTCAGTAAGAAAATATGTTTCTCAATTAATCCTCTAATTATGCAAAATTTCCATAATACCGTAACATGAGCATTTGTTCAGATGTAGAACCTTGGATGTTTGAGCAACACCTTGGTGAGGCAGTTTTCATCCCAGCAGGGTGTCCACATCAAGTGAGAAATAGACAGGTTAGCATTTCTAGTGTTCAGTGTCCATATTACGATCACCTCACCTATTTTTCCTTTCCATGATCTGGTTGTGGCTTTATTTTAGTTACACAAAATTTGACTAACTTTACATGTTAGGTTCTGTATTGGGACAGATGATGGTGATATCATTTGAACTTTGACTTTTGGTCTATTGTTCAGTCAGGAATAATTTTAGTATGCAATATCTTGAAGTTTGAGTTATAACAAGTAATTAGATTGTGAAATTCAGAAGATCTTACCTGGAAAAAATTAAAATGAGAGAGTGTGGAGTGTGAAAACTGAAGGGATAATAAATCATCCTGTTGCAATGTGAACCAGCCTTCTACTAATCAGAAAATCATCTATAGAGAATTAAAGTGCTAGATGTTTATAACTTCCTTATATCACCATCTGTATTTTGTATTATTAGGTATCAAACCAAAGTATAAACTATTGACATTGTCGACGAGTTTATTAAGATACCAATAAAATTTTATATCGATTTATCTATCATTTAAAATTTAAAATTGTCTGACTACTAGATAAAATCAAAATCACATGAAGTCACATGGTTTCTTTTTGGGTTGTTAGGGCATCAACGAATCTTCTGAACTGCATCTTATACATGCATTGTCATCACTTACTTTCTTTCCCCTTCTTTTTTACTTCTTCCTTCCAGTCATGCATAAAAGTGGCCCTTGATTTTGTATCCCCTGACAATGTTCAAGAATGCATTCGGTTAACAGAAGAATTCCGCATGCTTCCAAAAAAACATAGAGCTAAAGAAGATAAATTGGAGGTACGCACTGCACCCTTCATGACCCTAAATTTAACATCCAAATTTTTTTGCCTACTCATAGAGGATGAGCGGTTTTAAATTTTACAGGTAATTATCATGATTCAGTGCTTTATATGTCCTTATTTTATTGGCTTCGTTTTTGTATGTAGGGGCTATTTCTACATCCTTTCTTTGCTTCATGACTTCTGTATGCATTGGATTGAATTCCCCTATTTTCCATATTTTTATTCTTCCTTGTCAAATTCTAATGCCATCAGTTGATTCTGATGGCCCTTAAAATCCGTCATTCAAATTCTGATATTTAATTGTTTTACTTATTGTGCAAATGTGAGAAGGAATGGTCATGATTCTCAGACAATGGGATGGAACATATGTGCCAAGCAAATGTTATAGGGTGCATGGTTGTGTTTCTCGAATGATGGAAGGCGACTGATGTGATCATATTCTTGATTGAAGAAAATAAAACAAAATTAGGCAGATATTACTTCGATAATAAACCCCAAAAATGACAAGCAAACCAGAACTTGAATTTTAGGCCTTGTTTAGTTACAAAGAATATTTTTTATTTTCTTTTTTCTAGTTTTCATTTTCATTTTCCAATTCTCTATATTTTCATTTTCCAAATTGAAAATTAGAAACAAGAAAATATAATAAGATTCCTTTCCTTTTAAAGTTTTTTTTATTTCTCCATTTCCATTTTTATTTCTAAGATTCATTTTTGTATTAAATATATAACTATTATTTTTCATAAATATTTATTTTAAAAAAAAGTAGAAAACATTATAAAATAGTTTTCCATAGTATAGTGTAATTTTGAAAAACTTGAAAAATTGTTTTCAAATTTTCCATTTAGAAAAATTTGATAACTTGACACCAAATTCCAACTTTCTATTTTCTTGGAATAATTTTCTGAAAAACAAGTTTTGTTTTCCACAACTAAACAAGGCCTTGATGTTTCTTTTCTAGGTTTCTATCTTCATTTTTTACTTTTTATTTTTCCCCCTTTTTTCATCTTGTGATTTGCTTGATCAAGTTCTTTGAATAGGATAAGATTCGCAAGAGGCATAACATATTGGAATAAACTTTTTAATCTGCTCTTCAAATCATGATGGGGCTTGGCTTTGGTCTTCAGAGAGAGGAATAATTCCATGACCCATGGGAAAGGTCGGTAATTGAACAAGGTCTTCAGAGAGAGGAATAATTCCATGACCCATGGGAAAGGTCGGTAATTGAACAAGGCTGATTTGATCAATCCATTTTTGTTATTTTGAGGGAAACACAAACTACTTTGGCATTTAGTTGAATTCACTTGTATCCTTGCTTTTGTAAAATTGATTTAAATAGTCCATGACTTTTGAAAAATATACGCTTGTGTGAAAAATATACGCTTTAAGTAATTTTTTATTTCTTCACATTTTAAATGATGAGACAAAATTTTAGTCCTTCACTTTTAACCTTTTATGAATTAAAAAATTGTTTTATTTGAAAGCTAAAGGATAAAAATGTTGTTCAAAGAAAAATCTGATGGACTAAAGTATATAATATCTTAATTGAAATGTTAAATTATAGTGAAACTAAAAAGTTGGGGACCATTTTAAACTTCTTAAAAAGCAAGGATTCAAATGCAAATTTCGCCAAATGTTGGCTGAAGAGGATATTACTAATTTATCCCTATTATTGTGAGGTTGTGCCATTAGTTATATGTGTTGTGGAAATAGCTGCACTTTTTGGGTATTCATGGAATAAGAATGCAATGTCTCTAAAAAGGAATGCAGCAAGTCAAGGGGTAAAAGAGAGGTCTTTAATGCTTCTGTCTAGCTTATTTTGTAAAATGAATGTATGCAAAATTGCTTTCTAAGCTAGACAAGCTTTTTCAATCACTCCCTTTCAGAGATGCTTTTAACCAGCATTGCAATATTGTATAATTTTTTCATGTTCTTGCCAATTTATTGTCTTGTAATAGATATGGAGTAGTTCAGTGTATGCGAGTCAATCATGTGCTAATTCTAAAACTGTTTCTTGTGGTCCAAAACACATTTTCCTTTTTTTTTTGTTAGGTAAAAAAGATGGCACTGTATGCTGTGAAGGCTGCTGTAAGTGAAGCAAAAAATCTGACTTCTGGACTTGAGTAAGACCAATTTTATTCTTGACTCGTTAGCAGCTCACATTTTATTTTGTTTCGCTAATGGGAGTGATAATTTCAGGTCAATATAATTTGTTGATGTCTGTTTTGTGCTCTGAAATAATATGCTGACTGGTTAAAGTTTTATTGGTTGCAAAAATTGAGGGGGATTGAACCACACATGAGGTTTCCTATGAATTTAATCAATTTAGTCCTCAAATTTGACATTTTTATGGTATGGGAAAGATAAATCAACCTGATATCTGCGACATTCTTGATCAAGTGAGATGAATCAACCTGATATCTGTGATGTTCTCGATTCAGCATACTATTGCTGATGCAGAGTGATATTACTAGAAATTGGGAGTTATGCAGACGAATATATGACCATAAGAATCATACAAATGTGAAATGAATAGGGTTTTTCAAAGATTATATCTTGAAGTGAATTCTCTCTCTCAACTAATGTTGAGGATGGCTTCCGAACCTACCTTGTTGTCAAACTATTGTTTGTTAGTACTATGATATTTCATTGGAGTGATAGCTCTGTTTCGCACAGATCATCAAATGGAGTATCGCAAGTTCAAGAGCCTATACCCATTGTAAATGAAAGTGCTCTGTAAATAGCACCAATTATGTATAATATGGTAGACAATGAGAGACACCGGTGTTTGTTTGGTTATTTACAGACTAGCATTTTGGCTGACCTACTGTGCAGTGCAGAGTAGTCTGTGTATTACATCTCAGGTTTAGATATGAGCTCTAATTTTGGATGCTGCAATGTATAAAATAGACTACTTTTTCATTTAAGCATTAGAATAGCTATTTCATTCTTTTGATCTTGCTGACATAACTGTGTATACTAATGATTGTTTTTATTTTTGTCTATCCTTTTATCTATAATGTAGTATTGTTGATTTTTTTTCTTCTTTTGCTCAAATCTCTATTCTTGAACAACTTAAGATCAATGTAATAATGGGTCATGAGAGAGATTCGCTACCCTTCAAAACTATAGAATTGCAAAAACTTGCCAATAATTGGATTTTGTTTGGACAAATGTGTTGATTTTCTTGGCTTTTATAATGAAGTAATTGATACAAACTCTTTGTTTACATATTTATGAAGAATGAGTTATATATATCCACCTAAAATTCAAAGCCACAAAATTTTATTTAGCACAATCCAGTTTACGTTTAATCGAAGACCATTAAAACTGGCTGTCATGACTCATGGGTATGATTTTAATTTATTATGGCCAAAATGTGATAAATGTGGTATGGACACAGAACCAGGTAATTACGATAGACTCTACCATGGTTGGATGCATCACAAAGGATGTCCAACCTCTTTTTTCTACCATGGTTGGATGCATCACAAAGGATGTCCTACCTCTTTTTTCCTCCCATTGGTTCTAATTGTCTTGTAAAGGTGTTGGGGGAGTAGTTTGTACAAGATCTTCTGGTTCAGCTTCAGCCTTTCTTTTCTTAGTTGAAGGCTGAAAATAGAAATAATAATAATAATTTGTTTTATGGAGCAACTAAAATAGCTTCTTAGTATTTTGTACATTCATTTGTCTTCTTAGTAGTTTATTATTTCTCTTATTAGTTGAAGACAAAATTTATGTTTTACTCCGTAGTAGTTTGTACAAGTTCTTCAGCTTCAGCCTTTCTCTTCCACAGTAAAGTTGTTCATTTTTTCCATGGTTTAGAGCTCCACTCAGGATCATATGGCACAGACATTCTTTCATATTGGGTTAACCATGGGTCGTAGGAACAAATTCTACCAAATCCACGAGGTCCTCTTGACACCTATAAATCAATAGTCTCCAAGTTCACTAGGTCGAGAGGCCATGATTCTTTTGCTCATCTTCCAAGTACAAGCTTCTATCCGATATGACAGCAACCACAAAGGGTTAGTCCATAATGAATGCCTAAGACTAGCATGATGCATGTTTAAGTTAGCAGGCACACACATGCACATACAACAGCGAACCTTTCAACATTATATCACCCATTGTGAACGCAACATTTAATACCCCTTGCATGGAATCAGACCCCTGCATATTCGGGTTCGGAAAACGGAACTCCCAAGAGCCAAAAATCTGCTTGAGGAAGTAGCCCCAGCCCCTGTGGTGCCACAAAAGAGTCTGATGGATCCTTAAGGCCTGTGTGCAGATTTCTTCATTGGGACCACAAGGCCCTTCTACGGATTCGCAAGTGGCTCTTGCAGATTTCCGCAGGGCAACCTTTCAAAATTGGCAGCTGTTGATCCGCAGGCTGCTTGCGGATTTTTGCCCTCTGATGGTGCTTCTTTCCTTTTCAGGCCCGACCCCTCATGTTCCTATAAAAGAGGCTTTTCAAATAAGGCCTCGAGCTTGGCGGTGCTTCGATTTTAGAATAATGGTAGGCATAAGATAGATCAGTCAATAATCATATATTCAATTCATAACTTTAATACAATATCAATACATTATCTTTATGAAACATAAATCAATCTTAAATTTGTTATTTCTAAGAACAAGGAAAAATTCAATAATGTTTTTAATACATTATGAAAAAAATCTATATCTATATTATTTTATGTATTATGAAGCAACTAAAAATAGAAATAACAATAACAATTAATATAAATGAATATACATAACCATACATAAAATAGCTTCTTGTGAAGAAAAAGAATAAGAAGTTTTATTCTCATCTTCTAACTCATCTCAACTATAACAACACCTGAAAAATAAAAATAAAAATGGCGAGTCTTTAACTCAATGAGGTATAAGATATGATAATGCCTGAGAATTTATAGAAGAGTAGCAATAGATCATACATTCATGAAAATATTAGAAACAATCAATAAGGGTTAAAAAAAATAATAATGGTGTACCTACATGCAAGGCCGGAACCTTCCATGTCCTCACAGGAGCCACCGCCCCCCTAGGCAAAAAATTTCTATAGGTATATATATATCTCCCAACAATAAAAATTAGCCCCCAAACCAAATTAAGCCCAAATAATTTTGATTCTATTATTATTAATTACTCAATATCTAAGTAAACCCATCACTTGTTTTAAACTAAATTAAAAAAAAGGCCCATATCTCTTTGATTATGGATAACTTATTAATATTTGGATCAAATGAATTTTAATTTTATTTTATTTTATATTCATTAGGAAATTTGAATTTCCTTTAATTCTCTTTTTGATTATGGATAATTTGTTAATGTTTAAATCAAATGAGTTTTTTTTTTTCTTTTGTATATCCAAAACTCCAATTTGATTGTTGGATTGAGATTTCCTTTTATTATATATTTATATTGTATTTGACATATTTGATGTTTAATGAAATTATTAATATATGTGATAAATATTTATATTCATAAATTTTGTTCAATTATATTTCGCCCCCAAAGTGTAAACTTCTAGTTCTGTCCCTGCCTACATGTTAATGTTATGTGCCATGCGAGAAATATATAAGTATATTTTGTAACTAAATCCTTATTGGCAATATATTGTATTCCTCATTTATATTGCCTTTATATTTATGTTGAGAACATAGTCTATAAGTGCTTGTTAGATAAATGTTTCTCGATTGAGGAGAGAGAGGTGATTCTTCAATCTAGTACATATATTTTAAATTGTTTATGGCTGTTGGACTCTTAGCTTGGGGCTACATTAGATTTAGAAAGGTTTAAGGTATCTAGTCCATAAAATATTACTAATGGTATAAGTTGTTTTGTATATATGGGTTACTAATAGAAGGGAAGTGGTGAATCACAATCCGCTTGACTTGATGTCATATAAACACGTGGATGCTTATTTGTTGAGTGATCGAACTATGACGTTGATGAAAATTACATGGGTTTCACTGTTAGTCAAATAGTTGAGATATTATTCTTGTGATGTTTCGGATAATATCATTTCCCATTATGAATTGAACATGAATTTAGAAAGTCACACAATATAATTGTTATGCTTTCAACTTAGTTATCTCAGTTATAAAGGTAATTGAATAGAGTGGGTTACTAAGTTAACATGGTTGCTAACATAATCGTTAGCTCAGTTCTAGAATATTGAGATTTGTCTATTTAACCTAGTTTACATGGGTTGGAAATAAGAAGGATTAAATCAAACAAATTGTTGTTCATTATGGTGCATTGAGCCATATTGTCTATTGGGCTGTATCCATTTATAAGGGGCTCACCCACATTATAAAATGGATTTGGGCTAATGGGCCTTTGGTGGAGAAATTCACTAAGCCATTAGCCAAACCAAAGTTAAGCCAAATCTTATAAGATGGCCATGCAAACTTAGAAGGCTTAGTGGGAGAGCCACCAAAGCCATGTCACTTCCATCTTATATTTATCTCCCACTAATTCATTTCAATTGACGATGGAAAATAATATATAAGCAAATTTGGAGACAGTGGCTGGTTACATCTTTGGCATTTGAAGACCAAATTCATCTTTGTTCTATTTCTGATGCCTTAGAAGATTTTAAGCAAGCAAACAAGGTAAATGTTTGCATATAAAGGAAAAAACACCTTTTAATAACTTGTTGACCTCTCCTTCACCTTTGCTTAAAGATCTTTTGGTTGATTGGGCTTGGAAAAGAGAACAATCATAAAAATGAACCTTTGCTTGTAGAGGATTCCAAGATAGCAAGTATTTTTGGACTAACTAGAGGCACTACATTTGGAGTGCTAGAGATTGATCCTTTGGTTGTCCATTTCGGCACTAAAAAAGGTAATTCTTACTTTGTGTTTTTGTTAGTCTTATCATGATGTGATTTAGCTATTAAATGGAAGATCTTTGATGTGTGCTATTTATGAACTTGCATGTTTATTAATTTTAAAAATGCTTTTGCTGCATTTTGTTCCTTTTGAGCACAATATGTTTGCCTTCAAGTGGTATCAAATCCATCCATTTTTTACCAAAATCTACATTGTTGTGTTTCCCATGTATATAACTATATTTGGGTCAAATTTCAAAAATTATAGCAATAGATATCATTTTGGCTAAATTCGAGCAGCAACTTATGCACCTAATTTCTGCAGAAAATATGAAGAAATCAAAGTGCAGAAATGAGCTTATATATAGAGCAAAAGGTGGACAACTTTGTGCTTGCTCCATTTTAATTTTAGGACAAACTTATTTATATAAGTGTACATAAGGCATAAAAGATGACTAATAGACATAAAAATTGGATAATGCATTTCAAATTATGATTGTTTTTGTGTTGTTTTAGTCTTGGCTTGAAAGTGAGATCATGGATTTAGGAATTCTTGAATATATGGGATGAACATAATATTAATTATTCTTTCATTTGGGTTAATTTAATAATTAATTGTTTAAGATTGTATTCATTGATTTAAGCTCTTTTGAGCAATTGTTATCATCTCATCTTGGGATGGCAAGGGTTTCTTGTAATACAATTGAAGACAATGAGATTATAAAATAAAAAGCTCAACCATAAGATACCTAATGGAACAAGTTCTCAAAGTGAAAGAGAACAATTAAAATACAGTAGTAAAATTATAAAAAACTTAATTCTGGTCAGTCATGATTTTTATTTAATTACTCTCTCATCACTTCCAATTTCATAAATTTCTTTTACAGAAATCAAATTAACATATTTATTTACAACTTTCATGTTTTAACCATCCTAAAATTCAGTCATTACAAATTCCGAATACTGCCTATAATTTTCTGCCTTTAAACAGTTTCAAAATCCTCTCTAAACCCAAGTTCATCTTCATTTTTCATAGCTCAATTAACTCAATTATTTACTAAATCAAACCATGATACTCTTATATACAATTAAAAAAGATAAGTTTAGAATCATAACCTTGCACTTGGATGATTCTTTTCCTTCTCTTTTTCTTTTTCAAAACAGTTTGACATAATTTCCATTAACTTCCCTTCTTCACTCTTCTTTCTCTCATCAATTTCTTATTTAGTTTTAGTTGATTTTTTTGGAAGGATTGGAATAAATTTTTAGTTGGATTCTTTCTCTATGGTTTGGCCTACCACTCCTCTCCATAGCCATTCTCTTCTTCCTTTTATATACACCAAAATCCTTATGAAAAATTTGATAAAACAATAATAGAAAATTCTAGAATTACAAATGTTAACTTCCTATTTAATGGAAATAAAAATCCTCATTCTTCAATCACTATGTTCGGCCACCTCACTTGGTTTTCTTCATAATTTTTTATGCCAAAAATTAATATTTTATTGTGAATTCCATAATTTTGCTTAATTATAATTTTGCCTGAAATTTTCCTTAATTGCATTTTTACTCCAAAACTTTTCGTAATTTATTATGTTAAGAATCAATATTCACTGTGGAGAATGAAATAGCTTATTTTGGCCTGTTCTATCATTTACAATTACTCTGGTCCTATTCTATGTCTCAGATAATGAGTTTACGAAATTGCTCATAAAATTGCTCTTATTTACGATTTTTCCACTCTATTATTTTTCCATCATTCCAATCACTTTTCCATTCCTTCTTTTACCAATAAATCACATTATTTTAATACTCTTAGTACCCATATATTTGTATTAATTAACTTTAAATTCGATACATAATTAATTCTTTAAGCTCTATAATTACTTCCTGTGTTTTCAGAACAATACTTATAACACTGTCTAACCATGTACCTTTCTAACCTCATATAAGTCCTCAAATTATTTTTTCTCAATATTTTAGGAGCTCAATCCTAAGTATCCTCAATAAATGCTTGTAAAAACTTTTTAAAATATTATAAAAATCTGTTACTATTAATACTGCAAAATTTTTCTGTAAAGATTGTCATTGAATATCCTCTGTATATCTCAGTACTAATTTAGCATATTTACTCTTAAATTAACATCTTGTCTGTCGCTATGATCCACTACATCTGACTATCTATTGTACTATCTTTTGGGGTGTTACAAGGTGTCTGTCGAGTCTTCGCATGATGCAACTGTTGATTTGGACTTATCAAGTGAGTATTGTAGTTTTCTCCTAATTATTTGAATAATTATCCTTTTACTATAGTGAACATTATCTTGTCAATAAATGTGGTGTCAACAGACAAAATTTTTAACAGTAATAGTGATTTTGGTAGTAAAAATAAAAATACTATTTTTTTTACATACGTATGTATTTGAATTGTTGTAAAGGTGGGAAGATGTCGAAACAGTCATCCCCATTATCATTTCGAAGGTCAATAATGGATTTTTTAGATTATGTGTCAGCATTTGATGATGACACCACCTGTGAATTTGTACCACTTTACAATATTTGTTTCATTACTGAAAAGTATTTTGCAGGAAGAAGGAGTGCTTGTGCATGTGACTTCTGAGAGAAAAAGTTAAAATATTTGGAGATACTGGCATATACCCATATTGCACTATCTAGTTTTGAACTAATTCTTTTGTGATTTTATTGTGGAAAGAAATCCCACCATTTAACTTTGAACATACTGATGACAAGGAGCACGATGTCCTATTGTTTGCATTCAAAATTCCATACACATACCCTATGTAGGAAAAATTTTGTACAGAAAATGAGAAGCGGTTAAAATCTCTTATCCATATCAGAGGGTTTGAAATTCAGTTTGAAAAAGGTGAAATATTTATGGAGGCCTGATTGGAGGATTTCAGGAACGTCTCCATAGTAATTCTATCATTGGATAAACTAGAAATGAAGTTTGGAAATGTCTATATTTATTTACAAACAAATTAACCAAGAATGGGTTTTCTTAGGGTTTTGCATGAGTAGTGCATTAAATCACGCCTGCTAGTAGTCTTTGTATGAATAAGTTCTACAGTGGTTTCCTTTTGTTTGAAAATCAACAGGAAAAGATATCGGGGTGGAAAGGTCCTTTATCTAATATGTTGGGTGGATAATTTTTTGATTATAATAATTTAATTTGCTGGGTTAGGATGGACTTTGTCTATTTTGAAGTGTTTGAGCTTGGCTGAGCCCATGGATTTAAATATTGGCCGCTATGTTAATCGAAAATGGCATGGGCACTACCGTTATACCCATTAATAACGGGTAAAAAATAAATGAAGAAATATCAGCCTTAACAGCTATTGGAATGGGGAACGCAAAAACCACAACAAAATCCTCCTTCCTTTTTCTCTCTGCCATGAGGGGAATTTTTGTTTAAGAGATAGACTGTTCTTACCTGTTTTCTCTTCTTGATTTTCTTAGCTTACGTATGGAATTGAAAAAAATAGAAGGAAAAAGTTGTTGAAGAATTTAGGCTTACTCTTCAAGAGTATGAGTTATCTTTGAAGCAGTTAGAAGTAGGTGGGGCAGAAAATACAAAAGCAGGTGTAGAAAGCTAGAGAATGAAAGCTATAGAAAATGAATGCTAGAGATGGCGGGGTATTTAGTGCTAGGGTTTTTCAATTGTAAAATATAAAATTAAAAGAAGGGTTTTAATAGGTTAGGCCTTAATTGTAATACTTGAAAATTTTAATTTATTTTTCTTATGCATGCTGTTGAGATAATTGTGAATAGATTAATGTTTTGAGAATGTTCGTTTATTCTGAGAATGTTAGAGGCTGAGTGAGTAAAAAATGCTCCTTTATATGTTATATAGATGGCTGTAAAATTTCAAGAGATTGGATAATTGTAGCTCAAGAGAGATCTAAATTGATCAAACCTGCTCGGATAGTACTTGAAGAGTAAAGTCAAGGTGAAATTTAGAAATTCACCATAAATTGTATAGATCTCCTTTTGACCTGAATTCTGGAAATGTTGGACCCCTAAGTGTCTATGTTAAGTGACAAAAAGAATGGAGGAGTTTGGATGTTTGTAGCTCATTTGCGAGCTGGTTAAGTGCGAGTTAGCGAGGAAGGTTTTCCAGCTCGACAGAAATAGTTAATGCGAGCTGGCTCCTCGATTTCGAGAGGGTTAGAGGTTGATCAAGCTGGATAAGTGGGATTTGGCGAAGTGGGATTTGGTAAAGTGAGATTAGCGAAGTGAGATTTGCCGAAGTAGGATTTGGCGAAGTGAGATTAGCGAAGTGGGATTTGCCGAAGTAGGAATTTGGTGAAGTGAGATTAGCGAAGTGGGATTTCTGATGTGGAAATTGGTGAAGTGGAATTTGGCGAAGTGGAATTGGCGAAGTAGGTATTAGTGAGGCAATAGCCTATTTAAAAGAGAAGTAGTAGCCATTTTCTCACGATAACTTTCTTCTTTTCATTCTTTCTTCTTCATTTCTTCTCCTATATCTCTCCAATCTGTTCCATTTGTTTTCTAATGCATTAATACTTAGAATTAATGCATTAAATCATTAAATTATCGTATTCAAAGGCTTTGATCATCATTTCAAGCTCAGATCCTTCAAGAACTCATTGTTGGGGAAAATAAGGTGATTTTCTCCAAACCTCATTTTCTTTTTAGATTAAGATTTTTGGTAGTTAGAATAGATATTTATCAGTTGTATAGAACCTGTTATGAGCATTTAAGGCTATTAATTTTGCTTAATATGGAAGATACCAGAATTTATGAACTTTGATGAATAGTGACATGAATAGTAAGTATGTTCTTAATTGTCAGATTTTCTTTAAGAGATAAATTAAATTAATGTTAGGAAATAATAATAGAGACTATAAGATGGTTAAAATTATAAGGAACTATATTATGTATTATTAATTAAGGAAACCTTAATTTTGAGTATTTGGGGAAATTGCCATAGGAGAAGAGAACTCAAGGAAATAGAGGAGATTATTGACTGTACAAGTAATTGAGGAAAATACAAAGATAAATTTCTTTGAGGTAAGTATGAACATTGCATATGCATATTGTTTCTTTGAAATGAATTATTCAAACCTTCCTAATATTCACACATATGATCCTCATGTTATGAAACATTATATTATTGACCTATTAAATGAAATTCCCATGATGTTCTCAAACAAATTATAAATTGTTCCATATAATCACTTTATATGTTGTAGATGACTTGGTCATTCTTCCTTGGACCAAGTTAATATGAAACCTATTTGTTAACCTCAATAAATTCTTGTTTATATGTTGATGGTCTTGTGACCAATATGATTCTTGTGAAATTCAAGCTATATGACCCATGATATGTATATGTATAGAATGCTCTCCCCAATGAGAGTAAATTTATTGGTCTGTTGTGCACTTTGGAAACCTAGCTGATAGGGTTTTTATCAGCATTCCACCTAGAGGGGACCATGAGCTCAAGACATATGCTTGGCCAAGCATATGTTTTACGATAAGGTTGCAAGGACTACTGATGTGCTCTGTTGTGATAAGGTAGCAAGGCTATTGATGCACTCTGCAGTTCTATCATATGATTTGACAGTGTTATTCGATTGTGAGCACATATGTTCTTGTAAGCATAACCTTATGATATTTTCTTATCCATGTTCCTTTGGATTGACCTTTACATTGCATGTTCATATCTTACTAAGTTGAAGGCTCACTCCTCTTATGTGGATTTCAAGTGATAGTGTAGCTCGTGAGGGAGCTAATATAGAAGACCCAGCTTCTTGATTCATTCCTCCAAGAAGACTCTATATAATTATTTTGAAATATATTCATTAAATTGTATTATGGTATTGTATGTATGAGGAGTATACTCTAGAGCTCCGTAGTTAGATGTTGAGAATGATATTATTTTAATGTTTGAATTGTTATAATTGGGTTGCCCTTGTTCTTTATTGATGTGGGATGTACCTTTGATCGGTAAGGAATAAGAGGATATCATATGATGATAAATATAAATGTATGAATTATGATTGCATGAATCATAGAAATGAGTATTTGTAATGATAGCTATGTATGATGTGGATATGTATTGTGTATGAGATC
>CANXYC011762181.1:0-24394 GCA_948193065.1 Aleurites moluccanus
TCAAGAGTGGGACCATTATGAGTACTTTCACCATTTTTTTCAGTCTGAGATGTTTCGTATTCCTTCCACAACTTTATCAAATCTTGCATGCATTCACCAACTTTATAAACAACAGAGGATACCTCAGATTTTCCTGAAGAACCAACAGTTTTTGAATTTAACGGTCATGCAAAAGAAATTATATAACTCAAAAAACTGATGCTATCACGATTTTCCTTTTTTCCCTGGATCCCTACCCATAATCAAGCGCAAACAAATCAATATTTACCACAGTATGAATATTTCAGAACAGTACAGAGCATGTGTAATGACACAATGTATCCAAGCATTAGTAAACAAGGAGTTTTTTTTAACAGGGAAATAAATAATATATGTGAAATCCTTCTAAGGAGTTCTGATGATGTTAGAACTCAGGAGTAAGATCTTTGAAAAACTATGGAAAAGTATTATTAAAAATCTCAAGGAAATTATAAAAGTTATATGCATAAAGAAGAAAAATAATACAAAGAAAAGGGTAACACCTAAATTCACCATATCCAAGAAATTAAGAAAAAAGAAAAATCAGAACAAGACAAAGACAATCCTTCAAAGAAGTGATATTCAGTAGGGCAGCCATAATTTCTTTTATTTACTTTAGACTTTAAAGGAGTTTCCTATTACAGTAACCAATAATCAACGATGAGTAAGAAGCTCCTTCCTAGAACCCAATAAGCAAAGCACACATACACACAAGACAGCATAATTTGCAGTTGATAATTTGATTTTAATGCATTAACCAGAAGACCTAATTGCATCACGGTCACACTTAATATTCATATAATTCTGAATGTTAGGAATTATTCATTAGCAAAGGGAGATGGCTTATAATGACACAATCATTACCTTCATATCTACAATGATAATAACTATATGAAACAGTATACCAACTTCTCAAAAAGGAAAAGACAATATGAGAATACCAAACAATTTAATTCCAAAATTAAAAGTCTACTGTTGTAAATATATTTGGAGCAGTGCAAACTAAAGTAATTTATTTTGAAACCAATATTGGGACACTAGTAAAAAAAACTCCAGTTGATGACATGATGCAAAATAAAGTTCTTGCCCAATAAAATGAAATACATCAGCTCACCTTGATATCTGCAAGAAAAAGTAAAAAAGGAGTTAGAGTACATTTAACAAAGCATTTTTAAATCAGGAGATACATTTAACCAAACATTTTTTTACCAGGAGAGAGAGAGAGAGAAACTGTATCAAGTCAGTAATCTCTATGTTGCAAAAATTTCAACAATCAGAAAAAGAACTTCTAAAATTCAAAGCACTTCTAAACTTCAAAGCACACGAGATCAGACAAATAAGTAAGCAACAATTTTTCTCTTATGAAGTAAAATTAACTAAACCAATTCTAGTCATAGAACAAATATGGTTGAGAAATCATTATAACAAAAAGCATGGTTACAATAACCTTATTAGTTATTACTAACCTTTCTTTCATTATCTACTTTGTGAATGCACATGTAAAACACAATATTTTGTCAAATTTTATCTTAAATTTTTATTGCAATGGAGGAAAATAAAAGAATGTCATCAGTAAGTGACAAGATATTACTTAATGCAAAATGATTCATTGCAATTATTTTGTAAGTTAAATGTCTAAAAATCATATAACCATTAACCAAAACATTAATTACAACAGAATGTTGAAGATATCCAGAAAAAGAAAAAAAGATGGAAAGGGAGATTTTTGTCATGTTCAAGTTCATTCCAAAATTTCACCACAATAGTTTTAGAACATAACCTATCAATGAGCATCAGATTGACCTTATAAACACTTGAATCGATACGATGCTCAGGAGACAGGAGCCACGATCCTAGGGGACGAAGCGTTGCAACGTTTGGAGCAGCTTACACAGAGACGCCTAGAACAGCAAATTGATCACATATTCAGTTGTTTTGAGGAGCGATTTGATGAAATAGCGGATCGACTTGATGTTTTCGGTGTTGATGTGAACCGAAATCGACAAAATGATAGAAAGCCAGGGGCAGATGCAGCTCGTGGTGACCCAGTCAACAGACTTATTCCTGTCCGTAGGCAGAATAACTATAATACGGAGAGTTCAAACGAAGAAGAAGACGAAGAAGAAGAAAATGCTAGCTATGGAGGCAGACAACGTTATGAAGCATTGTGTAGGTTGGGGGCAAATCAATGCAAGCAATAGAAAAGATATAGTTAAGTCAATAGCCTTTGGAGTTGAGCAAGAGGTGGAGAAAATACAAAATAAATTGATTGAATTTAAAGAAGTGATTATTAATACCACCAGTGATTATTAATGCCACCAAGGATGCTACAGATATTACTCGGGCACAACATCATCAACATATTGAATTTAGTGAGGTTGAACAATCAAATACCATCAATTTTGATTCTTCTTGTGATAATGAAGAGAGCAAGGTGAATGATGAACAAATAATTGAAGATTTTAGCACTAGCGAGAAGGAATTATTGACAAATCAAATTGTTGAATTTCAAAGTGAGCTCATAAACTACATCTTCTATAATCCTATTGAGTTTCAAAAAATTGATTTTATTGGGACTAATAATTTCAATTTTGTTCTAAATCAATTAAACCTTCAAACAAAAATTTTATTTGAAAGTTGCCATATGAAGACATTGATGTATTCAAAGTATTTATTTATTTGGCAAGGAATATTTTAATTTCAAGCTATAAACTCGAGGTCCTGTTTTTTGAAGTGGAGGAGTATGACGCGGTGATAATTATCTATTTATATAAATATTTTAATTGTACTTATATAATTTCCTATTTAGATTAGATTTGTTATACTTATCTAATTTTCTAATTAGATTAGATTTATTTTTCTTGCTTATCAAGTAATTTAATAATAGTTAGAATTCCTATTTAATAATTTTATTAATTTCTAATTAGGATTTGATGCCTTATAAATAGACTTATTATGTAATAATTTAAGAATATATTATTATTATTAATAAAATTTCAGTCCTATTTTATACCTGGTTGACTCCAAAAATTATTTTGACTCAAGGATGTCTAGGGATGGCAATGAGGCGGGGCGAGGCGGGGCGGGTACGGGGGAACCATCCCCATCCCCACCCCCGCCTTAGTGGGGAATCCCCATCTCCGTCCTCGTTTCACATACGGGGATAATTTAGTCCCCATTCTCATCCCTGTAGGGATTCTCGTTCCCCGCTTAAATTTTGTATTACTAAATTTGTTTATATTTATAAAATTCATAAATAATAGCTAAAAATATAAAAAAAAATTATTTAGAAAATATTAATAAATTCAAACACACAAAATATCAATCAAATATAATTAAAATATAAATATTTTAACATATAAAAAATATTCAATAATATTTTTTAATAAAACATTAAACATTCAGCATATATTAAAGTATGAGTACTTAAACAAATTTAATCTAATAAGTGTTTTCAATAAACTCCAACAATCTCATAAGCATTATTTCTTGAACAAATTATTCCATATATATATATATATATATATATATGTTATTAATTAATATAATTTTATATAAGGAATAATTAAATAAATATAATAATTAACCAAGTATAATAATGAGTCCATACGGAGACGGAAATGGGGATCCCCACGGAATGGGAAGTACACTCCCCGTCTCGCTAACAGGGAAAAAATATTCCCCATCCCCGCCCCCATAGGGAGACAAATCGGGAAATCCCCACCCCGTTCAGGGCAAATCCCTGTTGGGAACGGGGATTCCCCACCCCATTGCCATCCTTAAGGATGTCTAAGGTATAGACGTGTTCTAGCCTTATTTACCCGCTTCCTCACTACATCACTTAATCTTACAAACCCACAAGCTAACAAGAGAAAATCATGGAAATACATGCTAATGCTTGCCAATTTGGCCAACACTGCTTTCTCAAACCTAGAAAAACTGCATATTTGACCTTATAAACACTAGGTTATTCCCATTATATTTGAAAACCTAAAGGTTCCAAAATTTGTGGCTTGTCAATGGAACTACTAGAGGAAAAAGAGAAAGTGAACCAAAATATGAACCTTAAATCTAATTTCAAATATACTGAATGAATTAATCTTTTGTTTTCAAGAAAATAAGTACAACATAACTTAGAAGTAAAAAAAAAAAAAAACAAGGTTGAACATTTTGTATTAGCTGACTTGTTTTGCATAGTTTAGTATTTTAATAAGGAGACCATACTGCTTGTACAACATATTGAGCCTGCAAGACAATGTCTTTAGCAGCAATTTGAGATTTGCTATACCTCACCTCCTTCATAAGTCCATGGAGGTCATGGCATTTGGATTCATTTACAAGAGATAAAAAAAAAAGTTTGTGTAAACAAAAAGAAGCCCAACCCACAGTTTGAATTTAGGGATGACCCTAACCTTCATTTTCTCATAAATGGCTGCTATAAATACTAATAACCTGCATAATAACAGCAATAAAATAAATACTATGATGTCTAAGTGGTTGTTTGGTCTAGCTTTTGGGAGCTAGCTTATAAATTTTTCACTCCCAATAGTAGATCAACCTGTGAGGTAAAAAAATAATCCTAATACTTGCTTAAGAACCACAAAAGACAGGTTTTTCTATTTAAAAGGACTTCGCCAACATTAAATGGTTGCAACTTAAAAGCAATCTCATCTTCACCTCACGAGTATGGTAGCAAGAGATATAAAATTCAGGAACCTGATTAGCATTCTGGCAAATTTAAATTTGAATATTAATGTAAATGCATGCATATCAGGTATCATAAAGCACATTTTTAGATGATATGCAATGAACAACAAAATCAATCATCTTGCTGATATGCTTCTGAATGAATTCATATTTCAGAAAGTAAGACAAACCCTTCATTTTCCTGAGTACGAGGCCTAAAACGGGGCTCACGATTTGCCACTTGAGGGCTACCCCTAGGCCGAAGCATCCTCTTCCGTTGCTGAACTCCATGGTTAAAAACTTCCCTTTCCCTTTCTGTAGCCCCATCAGCATCTGCACATCCATCATCTGATTCTCTGTCATACAACCTGCTGTGCTTCTCAGGTCTATCTCCTTCCATGTCAGCATCTCTTTCTTTCCTCCTGTCTCTAGCTTCCCTATCAACAGTTTTCCAGCTCTCAAAATCTTTCTGTTTTTTCTGCTCCAAAGCCGGATTTTCCTGTTCTGTCACTCTAACAGATCCATCCCCCAGTTCTTTCTCATTGTGCAAACCCTCTTTCTCTACTCCATTCCATGATTCTCTCTTGGTATGATCCTTTTCTCTCTCTTTTTGCCTTTCACGGTCCTTTGAGAGATCCTTCCTCTCCCTCTCCCACCTCTCTGCTTCTCTCTCTTCCCTTGCTGAATCCTTTCCCTCCCCGCTACTATTTCCTACTAGAATATTGCCCCTACGATCATTTCTTTCCTTGTCTCTGTCTCCCCATTCTCGGTGTTTTACATCTTTCCTTTTTCTATCTTTATCTTTAAATCTATCCTCGCCTTTTAAATCAACTATGTTCTCACCAACCGCCTCATGTGTTTCTGCATAATCCCTCTCTTCAATTATTGAGCCTTCCTTTCCAATATCAACTGGACCTTGGGAGTTACCACGTGACACATGCCAGGGATCCACATGTCCACCAGGTGATTCAGAATATCTTTTTCCTTTGTAGTATTCTTTTGATTCTTTCCAATTCAACTGACCAGCTGTCACACTAAAACCATCCTTTTCCATCTTTATGTCATTCTTTGGATCATTATAAGCATCTTTCTCATATTCTATTCCCTTATTATCATCTGCTCTACTCTCAAATCTTGAATCCTTATCATTTTTGGCACTTTGGGAATCCCTCTTTGCGTCATTGTGCAGGTCTCTTGGTTCAGTTCTTGGATCTCGGCTTTCAACTCTATGGTCTCTGCTGTCCTTGGAATCCCTTGATTCCAGCCTGGTTTCAGATGCAACAGAATGAGTATCCATATGCAAATCATTTGAGGATGATGGCACACGATACATTGAATGCAAAGGTGACCTTCTATCAACATCACGAGATTCAGCACGGGGAATTTTTGTAATTCGGGTATCTGGAGCTATCTCATAGGAAGGATGGTAATCGCTTGGAACACCTGATGTCAATTTAGGGTATGGGCCTGTTTCTTCGAGTGGGTATTTTGAAGAAGAAGAGTGACCACCCTCTTCATGAGATCTTTTAGGTGCATTACTCATTGCAGAGAACTAAATACAACTATACAACTAAATTAATAGGGAGTGAAATAACAAAGGCAACAACTGGTATCCAGTATCATATGCTTGGATAAATAAAGCCCAACTGCCACTGCAAAACAAGAATTAAATTTATAAGGCAAGGCAATACATATTGATAATACCAGAATCCCTCTAAACAGACGTACAAGTTACAAAACTTTGAACAGAAAAAAAAAAATATTAGAGAAACAGCACAAGAAGAACTCGGTTAACTCCTCAGAGAACTTAAACACGAAAATAAGAGACAGTTATATCACCCAGGACAGAAAATGAGGAAATGAAATCAAGTAATTCAAGGGCAGATACTAACACCCTCAAAAAGTGAGACTTGGTAATCGTTTTATATATATATATATATATATATATATATATAAAAAAAAAAGAGAGAGAAATTAAAGGTCAATATATTTGAATAGTTTTTCACAGCATGAATTAATGATTGGTAAGAAAGGAACCAACTTTCTCTAGCTACGTTGAAAGAAACTAATCAATTAGCAGCAAGAAAACGAATAAAATAACCAGCAAAGAGAAAAGAAGTTTGGCAAGGACAAATTCGAAACCATGACCACAACCCCCCAAATCTTTAAAAAAATAAGAACCAAAAGGAGCCATTTAAGTAAATTTCTAGATCTTCCTCACATAAAAAGGCAAACATTTACAGAATTCAAATGCGAAAGAAAAAAAAATTGACGTAAATAAAAACTGCATAGAGCCGCATTACCTTCTCCGTCACTATCTCCACCAAATACTACGCCCTCTCTGCCTCTCCCTCTCCCTCTCCCTCTCTATCTCTCCGTGTGTGTGTGTGTGTGTGTGTTATTTTGGGTTTGCGTCCGTGTGCTATTATTCCCTTTTCTCGTTCAAATTGCCAATTTACAAGTGCTTCCGAATTTGCCAATTTCTTGTTAATTGCCAATTTACAAGTGCTTCCGAATTTGCCAATTTCTTGTTAGGGCTGTTAAGCAATCAAGCCCATGGCCTTGGCCTGTTTTCTTGATTGGAGTGAACACCAAGCCCGTCTTTTCTTATTTCATTATTTGCTAATCTTAATGTAAAACATTCCATACCGAAAGGTCCAAGATCAAAAGCTTATCCTTGTTTATTATTATTAACCTAAATTATTAGAGTTTACTTCAAGCTCACAAACTCATGGCTTCCAGTTCCAGGTATTGTCATTCTGTCATTTAACAACTCTTCAAAATTTTCTTTTTTTTGTTCATTTTCCGTAATCCAAATTCGTTAACAAATTTTCCCAAAAATAAATAAACAAGCAGGCGATTGAGGGTATTCAAGCGGTGGATGATCTCCCAAGGCATCGAATGGAGCTGCAATGCTCTCCAGTTCATCCACTGTCCCGAAGAAGGCATCTCCGTGAAAGCTCTCAGAGATTTGAAGGAAGGAGAGGTGGTTGCCAACATTCCAAAGTCCGCGTGCCTCACCATCAAGACCAGTGGAGCATGCGACATTATTGAAGCCGCTGGCTTGGGCGGTTGTTTGGGACTGTCTGCGGCACTTATGTATGAAAAGAGCTTGGGAAAGGACTCTCCCTGGGCTACCTACCTTCAGCTCTTGCCCGAGAGAGAGTGCTTGCCCTTGGTTTGGACTCTTGATGAAGTCGATCACCTTCTTCGTGGCACTGAGCTCCACAAGGTAAAAGCCGCAAAAATTATAATTTTTCTTCTATATCTATCCTGCAATTGTAGCATTATCATTTGGTTAGCCTTTGCATAATTTGACACTCCATTCCATTTCGCAATATACATAGAAAGTATGAGGGGAGCTTTTTAGAAGCCAGCCTTTGTAATTTCTTGCCCTCTTGTAGGCAGATTGTGAAAGAAGACAAAACCCTTATATATGATGATTGGAAAGAGAACATATTGCCTCTTGTGGATGCTGAAAATCTAATTCCTAATTTCTTTGGTCCCGAGCATTATTTTGCTGCAAGGAGTATTATTGGTTCTCGTTCGTTTGAGATAGATGATTATCATGGATTTGGGATGGTTCCTTTGGCAGACCTGTAAGTTTACCTACTCCAAGAAGGTTATTTCTTGTGTTAGTACGTAGTAATATTACTGTGGGGTAACAGAAGCATACTACTAGTAGTATGTTATCGTAATTGATATCTGGAGTCATTCTTTCATTAATCTTGGTTATGTGATACAGCTTTAATCACAAGACTGGAGCAGAGGATGTGCATTTCACCTCTGGGTCTTCTGATTCTAAATCTGCTGATGATGACAATGACGATGTCAATGATTCTTTTACTGAAAATTCTGTTGATGAGGATCCATCAAGCACATTGGGTTCCAGTTCAGATGATCCTAGGGTCTTGGAAATAATTATGGTGAAAGATGTCAAGGCTGGAGCTGAGGTCTGTATGCTATTCTTATCCAATTCTGATGTCTCAACTAGTGTGGTTGCTTTTTTCCCCTATCAAAATTCTTCAAATTTAGTGCTTTGAATAAATTGAGGAAATTCCTTTATTGATTCATAACATGATTTGAGAAATGTGTATTGGTTAGATTTGAGACATTATACTATGTAGAATCCTCCACTAGAGTGAGGAATTATATATTGTTCCAATAGACCTTTTGGACTTGTTTAGTTGTAGCTATCATGATCTCAAGTCCGAGAGGTGGTTGTGTTAGCTATGTAGTTGGCTGAACTCAATTACCAAGGGTTTAGAATAATATCTATAGCTTGCTTTAACAGTTGCACTTTGCAGAACTCTGTAAAGTACATTTCATTCAATTCAGGAATATAATTTAGGCCAACTAAGACAGCAAATTTAATTAGCATAATTTTATTCTTCAATCAATTTTTTTTTTTTTGAACCGAATCTCTGTTTCTTTATTCACTTGACAGTTTGGTTAACCTTGGCAAAAGCCCTTAAGTCTTATTTTTATATATTTATTTTCTTGGTGGCACTGAAGCTAAGTGCAAGTCGGAAAAGTTACCTAATATTCAAGTTGAGTTCTAATTGGAATGGCAAAACAAAATTCACTTCATTTTTTTTTCTTTTTTTCTTTGGAAATCAATTAACTATATGTGTTTATTCTTCATGATTGAATCAGCTTTATCAAGCTAATTATACTGCATTTCTTTCAGGGAATTATGAGGAATAAGTATGTTGGAAAAGCCTAGTATAAGATACTAATTTTTGTGATTCTCACAAACAATATTCAATTATTTCATTCTTGTGCTTGGGTTTTCTTGCTTTTTCAGTCTAAGATTAAAAATCAGAACTTCTTTTACCTTTCTCTAATCTGGGTTTATAACTTGTGCTGTTCCTGAGTGCCTTGTTGACTGCTGAGCGTATACAAGAGGGGTCAGTTGAATCCTGGAAGGATTGAAATAAATCCTTTAGGACAGTGTCTCGACACGCCTCTGACTTTGTTCATTGTGAATTTTTCCTTCTTACTCCAACAAGCTCTACTTTGAAACTTACTTGAATCTATCGACTTCAGTTTGCCTCTAATTGGAGTACTTACTGGACAGGGGATCTTGATGTTCTTTAATTTTGCAAACTGCAAGAACAGAAAGTGCTCTAATCTGCCTGTAATGAAGGGTTGTGTTGCGCGCTACATTGAGTGCCATCTAAACTGATTTCGTAGTTTTTAAGCAATTATTTCTGTTTAGGTCTGCCTTGATGAAAAAGCTTTTTCATATCAGTTCCTCTTTTTTATGTTTGTTCCTTTTGATATCCTCTCAGGTCTTTAATACATATGGATTACTAGGTAATGCTGCATTGCTTCATAGATATGGATTCACAGAGCCAGAGAATTCATATGACATTGTCAATATTGACTTGGAGTTGGTACTTAAATGGAGTTCATCATTGTTCTCTGGCCGGTATAGCAGAGCAAGGTTGTCCCTTTGGAGAAAATTAGATTACTCTGGATGTGTTAGCCAGAATGCAGAATACTTTGAGATCTCATTCGATGGGGAACCACAAGTTGAGTTGTTGATTTTATTGCACATAATGTTGTTACCAGAGGATGACTATTGCAAATTGGATCTGGCAGTTTCAACTGCAAACAACCATAAAGAATTCATCAGTGTGATTTTGTCAGAAAAATGCAATATCACATGGCATGAAGGGCCAGAAGCTAATAAAGATCTGTTGCTTACAGAAAGTGTTTGTAGTGCTCTTTTGTGGCTTGCTGACGAAAGGGAGAGTTTGTATGATTTAAGTTCAATGAAGGATGATATTGAAGCACTGGAAAAGTGTAGCAAGAAAGAAAGAAAGTTGTACCATTCTCTGATATTACGTGTTAGCGAGAGGAGGATTCTTGAGAAACTTAGAACTTATGCTGCTGTTGGTGCTAAATTGTCAAACACTCCTAAGAGAGCATCTAAGAGAAAGAGACTACTGAAGAAGACTTGAGGTAAAATAGTCTAATTTTTCTTTCACTGGCTATCTATTGCGTCTTTTTTATTTCCTATGCATTTGTTGCTTATTGTGACTAGAAGGCCATATGTTCAGGTTGTGAAAAACAGCCTCCATAAAAAATCAATGGGAAGGTCATAGCACAGCCCCTCCCTTGACCTCTTTAAGTGGGGTGCTGCGTGCCCTTGATTTCCCTTGATGTAGCTCTTCATATTTTCCACCCTTAAAATGACTAGAGATTGTTTAAACTGGATTCTGGCATGATTGATTGCACTAGGGGGTATTTGTGCACTTAAATAACTAATATGTGATGAGAAAGGCACACACACACACACACATATATATATATGGCAACTACATTTTTAAATAATAATTATATTAAAATTAAAAACTTAAAAATTAAAAAAAAAAATGGAACCCCCAATCCATCTTGGCAAACTTAATAAACCCATCATCATCATCATCATCATCGTAAATTCAAATTATGGTTTGTTTTCTTCTTGAATTTTGTATCACGTACAGAAATGAATGATTTTGATTGATGGGTATGGCTCAATTGCAAAGCTTGTTCCTTTTTGGGAATCCTAATTTGTAACAAAATACTTCATTAAAATTGGATCTTTCTCAATTCTATTGATAAATATATTCGGCAGCTCAAGTATACTTCGCCAGGAGCTCTTGAATGGGCGAAGAGGGTGAAAGAACTGCTATTAGCATCTGGTTTTAAGCAGGTCCACGAGGATAAAAAAAAAAAGGGTTCTTGACCATGGTGCGTGGGTTTCATTGATGTTCATGTATCCGGAGGCTAATATCCCAGTGTGTCAGCACTCCATTCAGTCAGATAAAGATGGCACCCACAGTTATAACATGGGAAGGGGCACTGGCCCCTCTCAAGGAGGAAGGCATCCTTATAATTCGCTCAGGAACTACTACTCACAACTTAAGGGCCATTCAACCCAATGACAGCCCCACTCCTTCTTAGAGTTTGATGCCTGGCTTAAAGTTGCTCTTCTTAAAGGAAGGTCCTAAAATATTGCTTTATTTCTTGCTTAAAGATGCTATGCTTTTGGACAAAATTCATTTTATCTCCCTTTGCTCTATGCTTCTAATTTGTATGAGGTCGTTGTGTCCTTGTTGATCATTTATTGTCTTTTGGATATAATTGTTTCATGGAACAGGAAGTTTCTGAAGGAAATCAACATAAGCTTTATCAATGGGCTTAGTTTGATCAATTTGCAGCTCTTCTTTACTGAATATCTTCCTTCTTCCTTCATCACCTTTCTACTTGTTCTGTTTTGGCCCTTTTGGGGGCATGAAAATTTTAAACAATAAGGCCTATTACTTTCATTTCTATTAATTATTCTTTCTCTGCAGATATGAGGTTGTAAATCAGTTTGATGTGAATGCACCTCATGCAAAAAAGGCCCATCCTTGGCTAGGCCACTTTTACCTATTACATGTGGTCGTGGGTGCTCAAGGTGAAAATTCTTTTGAATGATCACATCCCTCAACAAGCAGGGACTTAGTAATACGTCTTCCTAAGCTCATGTACAGATTCGATTCATCCATCAGTAGGACCTACCTCTCTTTTATCTGAACAAAACAGGCTTCCAGGTTTCCTACCTCAAAAAGTTTGGATCTAATTTGAGCATTCTAACTGTTTCTAACTGAACCTGTCTGTTAAAGACCAAGTTACCATTATAACTTGTTGGAGTTTATCATGTGATGATTTAGGAAGGTTTCCAAATGATGAGTTGGTAATAGCTCCAAATGGTTCAGAGCCTTAACTGAGATTCTTGGACCTACAAAGCAAAGAAATAAAGCATTAAAGAGCCAACCCTTAATTTGACAAAGATATTTCGATAACTAAATTAGTGATTCTCTTTGACAAAATTTAATGGGCTTAAGAGCTTTAGAAGTGTTTTGTTGATTATTAGAAGATGTGTAAATGCTGAAACCTCCTATAATAGGCAAAGTTGACTTGATAGGCAAGGACAAGTGTCACTTGAGAATTGAAGTTTTGCGAGATAGGCGTCCTTGTCAGGTTGACTCTTCTTTTTGCATAACTTATGAACAATGCAACTTAATAGTGGCTTTAAAGCTCTAGGCAGTTCCTTTCTTGTCGGTAATGATGAGGAGGTTTGCTTGTAGTCAGGTAGAGGTGTTCATAAATCGTCCAACTCATCCAATCCGATCCAATTCAATTTAACCCACAATTAAATCGTGATTTTTTTAAGTGTCATGAGTTAGAATAATTCAAAAAAATTTCAATCTGCATTTTATGAGTTGAGTTGAATATATGTCAATCCGCAAACCGAACTAACCTAACTCACATATATATATAAATTAATTTAAATTTAATTCATTTACAATAAGTCTATATACACATTAATATTAAATGTGTCAAATATTAATAAATATAACTTAATTTTTGACGCTGTATTTAAATTTTTGGGGAAACTTTAATATCAGGTACTTTACTTTTAATAATGATATTATTTTATAAAAATGTACATAATTTTTAATTCTTACATATTATTTAAAAAAAAAAAAAATTGCATCTTCATTATTTTCCTTATAAGCCAAAACAAAAATTTTACATTAAAATATGTTTTAATTTAATAAAATAAAAATTAGATTTACATTATTATAAAAGGTTTATTGTTCTAGAAAAAGATAAATTAGTAATAATTTTCTAAATTTTTTATAAAATATTTGTATATTTTAATTTTGATTAATTTAGTTTCTAAAAATTATTTTATAATAAATAATAAAGATAAGGTGCATGTTTTATTAAATTTATGGATTTTTCAATAATTTATTTTTGTTATAAATATCTGAACATCTCTTTTAAAAAGAAAAATTTTTATCTCTTAAATATTTTTTAATTTATGAGATTTGATATATTTTATTAATCTCCCTTGCATTTTAAAAATGAATTATATCCCTATTGATTTTATATTATTACACCTTTTAAATTTTAATTGAATATATTAATATGTTTGGATTTTTTATATGGAATAATAATTAATAAAAAAAAAATGCAAGTTATCTAATATAAAATCATACAATCCGATCTAATCAAATTCTCAATCGTGAATTGGATTGGATTGGTTTAAATTTTTTTTGGGTTGGATTGGATGAATAAATTTTTAATCCCCAATATATGAGTTTGATTGAATGTGATTGCAAAATCGTATCAATCTAACCCACGAACACTCCTATAGTCAAGTATTATTCAATCTAAAGTAGCTCTTAGGTCAAAGCCATCATTTTATGAGAGAGAGAGAAAGTTGACTTCATATGACTTGCTATTTCATAGAATCGAGAATGGTTGAGCGAAGACCTTTCACCGAGTCATTTAGCATTCAAGTTTTACTCAGTCGAGGAAGTTATTTTCGCTTGTGCGATGATGTTTTTTAGCTTGCCGAGACTAGCTGTCTTTGTGAGAGTCGAACCCTCCAGTGTCATGGACTCATAGGCCTGATTGAGAGCCTAATATTATTATTTCAAATCATCATATTATAAATGATGGAGTTTATATAGTTTTAAAAATATAAATCTCAAAAATTAGATTGAAAAACTCAATTTTATACCATCTCATATAATATTTTATATTTAATGAATGTAAAATATATTCTCACACTCAATCATTTATTCCTCTTCATTCAATAATTCCTTTTCATTCAATTAATTTTATATGTTTTAAATAGGATTTTAACGGTTCAATTCTAACTTCTACGAGAAGCTTGACAGCATGTAAAATATAAATTATCATACCATAAATCTTGAGATAAATTAAGAGTCGTGTGGGTTGAGTACAAAATAAAATAATGGAAATTATTAGGAGAACTAAGGATATTTTAATTAGGAAAGTTAAATATATTATAATAGAAAAGAGAATGAAAAGAGAAGGTAAATTAATTTTGAGGGGAGAAGTATAATATATTTTAAATGCATTACAATTATTAGAATACATTATTTAAAATTATTTAGAATGAAAATAAAAAATTCATATGACTAATTTTGAAATTAAAATTAAGTTGAATTAAGTATGCCCACACAAGTATGATTTTTGAAAAATCTTGCTCAATCCACGATGCAAGTAAAGAACATGGGTATGTAATCCCCACCTCAATTCTAATCAAGTCACTTTTTGGTGCTTTTCCCAACTCTATAGACTATAGCCAATAATGAACAACAGTATTTGATGAATAGGACCATAGTATTCAATTATACGAGTTTCACAAACAAAGCTTAAGAAGCAATTTGCTATTGTTTAAGGTTGGCAAAGGATGTTTTTGGCTTAAAGACACCATTAGCTTTAGCATTAGCAGTAGCATTAAAGAAAAGGACAATGACCGATAGGATTCAAAGTTCACTTTTTGTCTAAAACCTGTCTTCCAAGCGACGTCTATAAGGATTAAATGTCTAATCTCTAATATATAAAGCCTAAAGTAGGAAATTAGAAGCAGACGCCTGCCTAATCTTATGGAACTCTGCCTTGTTACCTGGAGGGTGAAACTCTTGGTGTGCAATATTTTCTTTGAATACCAGTCACGGAAAGACGGTTAAAAATTATACAGGGGCAAGACTTACGATGATGCTAATTTTTTGTGAAATTAGAATGAGATTAAGTTGAGTTATCAAGTACACAACAATTACTTGAAAATGATTCTTGATGAGAATTAGATATGAAAATGATCTCCAGGTAATGAATTGTTTTTTTGATTGATGATAAATCCGCTAAAAGCATCCAGTGCAGCTTCAGAACTTGGTGGAAAACCATCTTCTTTCAATTTTGCCATAATAAGCACAGCCCTATCATGCATCTCTTCATCTCCCATTAGCTTCTCAATTCCTTTAACTATGTCATCCTTGTTAACCATTTCTGATAAATCATCAGCAACCCTATACGCCACCTTCAGATGACTAATTATCAACTTTGCATTGTAGTATTGGTCGCCTCTAATGGGCCATGCCAATATGGGAACCCCTAGCCCAATTGCCTCCATCGTGGAGTTCCACCCACAATGTGATAACATTCCACCTGTTGCCGAATGGCCCAGTATAGCCAGCTGTGGTGCCCATCCGTATATTATCAAACCCCTTTTCATTTTACCCAATTCCAACCCAACTTCTTTTCCGCTTTTTACGACCCAAATAAACGGTCCGGTCCACTCTTCTAATCCCTTAGCCAACTGCTGATATTCCTCTATGGTAGGACCCACTTCACTGCCAAATGCTACGTACAATACTGATCTACGTGGCTTTAAATCTAGCCATTGGATCACCTCATCTTCCGTCGGATTCGACTTCCGGTTATGCTCTCTAATTTCACGGTCTCGAATCAAAGAATCCGACGACTGCCAATATATCTCAGGCAAGAGTGGCCCACACCCCAAGCTGGAAGACCCATCTGATCTTCCATGTATTTGATAAACAGACCGTCAAGATCATCGCACGTGTTAAACACCAACCCGATTGTGCCTTCGATTTCTGGAACCCATGGAGGCTGGTGACCGGGCTTAGGCGGACCCCGTCCACCTCCGCCAACACCAGGGGCTACAAAAACTTTTCTTTTGAGATCAGAATATGTAATAGCCATTTCTTGCGGTAAACCGGAAACCAAACGGCCTTCGCCAGGCATGAGATCTCCAGCATGGACCTTCCAAGCTCCCCACTCCATGGCGGCAGCACACGCGCCAAAAGTAAACAAGGCGATTACAGGAATATCAAATTTCAAGAAGAATCGTTTTGTCCATCCCATTTGGAAGTCAATGATAGCGCAGAGAGGGCGGGGCGAATCTGAAAAATTACAGCGGTTGGCGAGGTGAACATGGAGGTCTTGGGATCGGGAGATGGGGGGCCAGAGGGAGATAAGGGGATTTTTGGTGAAAGAGGAGGGAATGGTAGAGGAGAGAGTGGAGGAGACAACAAGAGTAGTATGAAAATTACGCTTGGTGAGATGGTTGCAGAGGTGAATGCAGGGATGGAGATGACCATGACCAGGACCTGTCACAACAAGGACCTCATCTTCCATGTTTGCAGATTGCAGTTAAAGACTTTTTAGACTTTTTTTTTAACTACTATTTAGCTTGCTATAGGGTTATATGATTTTATTTTTTTTGGTTTTTTTTCTAAAACAACATTAAAAAAGGGAAAAAAAACCTCAGAAAGCTACCTCTATAATATCATGAAACAATCATTCCCTTGTATCTTGGGATGGGGAACAAAAAATGTGAGTTTTTAATTGGAGATTAATCCCATGATATCCATCTAATCTGTATTAAAATTAGCTTCTCAAAAAATATAATCAACTTTTACTTCCCATTCTCTATTCAATAGTCTTTTAATGCCTTGTACCAAAAATAAATAAAGATTTGCATCTTGATTGTCCCCCAAAATAAGATGCACAACATATCTACTATCACATTCCACTTCAAGTCTTTTAATCCCATTATTCCAAGCTATTTGAAGGCCTTGATAGACTCTCCACAGTTCAACCATTGTAATTGAGCAACAACCAATATTCATTGAATATCCAATTACCCAAACATCTGTACTCGTACGAATTACACCTCCAGCTGTTGCTTGACAAGAATGACTTGAGAATGAACCATCAGAATTCAGTTTGTGTCATCCCTCCATCGGAGCTTTCCAACTGATGCTTTGTTAACTTCTAATGCACCTATTGTTCCCTAGCAGCTCCACGATCTGTTTTGCTTGCCACACTTCTTTTGCATAGATTAAAATATGAGCAACTGTAGCCTCTAAATTTGAAGTATCACCTTCAAAAACTCTATTGTTTCTCCATTTCCAAATATGCCAGCAAGCTATCCCAAATACCACATGCCAGGATGCTTCAGGAACTGCAAAATCCTGCACTTTTAAATTCCATATCAACCAATCTTTAAAAGGCAATTGAAAAAAATTGTGAAATAAATTAGCAGGAACCAAACGATTCCAAACACTCTAAGCTGTTATACAATCACGCAGAACATGCACCACCGATTTTGAATTCTAAAAGCAAGTCTCACACAAGTTGGAGTGGGTGAGATGTCTTCTTGCCCGCTCCTCATTTGTCAAAATGCTCTGCTGCATAACTAACCATAAAAAAGTTCTTATACATTGTAGACCATCCCATTTCCATATGCAATCCCACATACCACTCTAGCATTCCCATTTTCCTGGCTTACCAAACGGTATGCTGATTTTACAGAAAATTCTCCATTGTTAGACAAGCCCCAGTAGATTGAATCCCCATACTCCAAATTTATTGGTGGCATGATTGCTACAATTCTACAAAGTATACTATAAGGCAACAGATTTTGCAAGGAAAGCCAGTCCCATTCTCCAGAAGGGAGAACAAAGTCAGCAACAACTCTTTGCTTTTCATCCTCTGATATAGCCTTGAGAGAATACCTACTCAAAGGAAAATTATCATCTATCCATATATCTTCCTAAAACCTAACAGATTTGCCATCACCAACAGCCCATTTTAAGCCTTGAACAACAAAACTCGAGCATCTCAAAATGTCATTCCAAAGCCAAGAGACCCTCCGTTTCTAAGCCTTTTAGGAACAATCTCATCCCCAACACAATAATTACTTTTTAAAACTTTGAGAGAATCCCTCCTTGAAATCAGACCCCAAGCAAGCTTCATGATAAATGAATCATTAGTTTCTTTGATTTTCCTCAGACCCGCTCCTTCACTGCACTTTTGTTGGCAAATATTCTCCCACTTTACTAAAGGAATATTTTTTTTTTTATCATGGTTTCCTCCCTAAATGAATTTCCGACATAGACTTTCAATTTCATTACAAACTACCACTAGTAGTATAGTTGTTTGCATTGCAAAATTGGGAATGGCTCTCAAGACTGACTGAGTAAGTGTGAGTTTCCCTGCAAAAGAAAGATTTATTGCATTCTAACCATTAAGCTTCTTTTGAATACTCTCCAAAATGTAATGGTATTCTACCTTCCTTACTCTGGCATGGAGAATTGGGACCCCAAGATACTTGCCAAGGTTGTTTGTATATTTAAACCCATTACACTGTTCAAAACTCATGATAATTTGCTTCTCTATATTCTTTGAGCAATATAAGAGAGTTTTTGACATATTTATTTTCTGTCCAGATGCTTATAAAATTTATCAAAAACCTGTTGAATATTTTGGAGTTGCTTAACTGAGGCTTCTGTAAACAATACTAGATCATCAACAAAGAATAAATCGAAGAGAGGGGACCTTTTCGACTTATTTTAATAGGCTCTCATTGCTTCTCTTTGACAACTTTATGATGCCATGGGCTAATATTTCCATACACAAAACAAAAATATATGGAGATAGTGGTTCACCTTGCCTAACTCCTCTAGAGGGGAAAAGCTATCCGACTCCTCTCCACTCCACAAGACACTCATAGACATCGTAGTGATGGAAGTCATAATTACTGCATTCAAGCTTTGAGGCAAACCTACTTCCCTTAGGGTATCCAAAATGAAGTCCTAATTACGGTGATAATAAGCTTTTTCAAGGTCAACCTTGATAGCTAAAAACCCCTTGCCATTTTTCTTCCTTTGCATCGAATGGACCACCTCTTGAGCAATAACAATATTGTCTGTTATCTGATGCCCTGGAATAAAGCTGACTTGATTAGGCCCTACCAGTTTAGACATAATCGGTTTAAGCCTATTCACTATGATCTTAGTGATTATTTTATAAATCACATTGCAAAGGCTTATGGGACGAAATTGGCTTATTAGCTCTGGACAGTCATCTTTGGGAAAAAGGACTAGGAGAGTTTGGTTCAAATACTGGTCTAATGTTCCCTTTTCAAAGACTTGCTTGACCGTATCACAGATAGCCTCTCCCACCAGGGTCCAGTACTTTTGGTAGAATAAAGCATGAATTTCGTCTTTTCCTGGCGCCTTCATGGGGTTCATCTGAAATAAGGCCTCTCGAATTTCTTCATTAGAAATAGCCTTCTTTAAATCTTCCACCTCACTATTACGTAATGGAGGAAATTCCCTTGTATATCATATGAACTATTGAGGTTATTTTGTACCATATACATTTTCTTGATATAATCCTTAGCCATATTCTTCAAAACTTCCCCCTCCGTACACCATTCACCATTACTGTCTCTAAGCATATTAACCTGAGGTTTTCTTTTCCTTGCTTGAGTTCTATCATGAAAAAATTTGTTATTTCTATCTCCAAAACTAATCCATTCAGACCTGGATTTTTGAAACCAATATAATTCTTCCTGGGATAGAATAGCCTTATACTCCTCTTGAAGATCTTTTTCTAATTTCCTCAAATGCTCAGTGCTTCTGAATTCCATAGCTTTTTGAATACCAGAAAGCCTATGCAGGACTTTTTTCTTCCTTTTGAAAATGTTCCCGAACACCTCCCTATTCCATGTTCCTAGCTCACTTGCCAACTTAGAAACAGACTCACTGAAATTATTGTTGTACTGCCAATTATTCTTCACGATATTGATAAAATCTGAATGGAGGAACCATGGGGCAAGCATTTGAAATGGTCTTGGATTGTCTACTTTCTGTCTCAAACCATCTTTAATAAGAAAAGGTCAGTGATCAGAATGTGTTTTAAGAAGGTGATAAACCGTTGTGCTTTGGAATTTAGCAACCCATTGGTCGTTGCATACCGCTTTATCAAGTCTTTCAAGCAAAGTCCCTCTACTCCATGTAAACTTAGGGCCATTAAAACTCAAGTCTACCATAGCACAATTGTCAAACCAACTTCTAAAATTTGGGCACACACCAGATCTCCTACTGCTTCCTCCTACCTTCTCCGTTGTTACTAAAAGGGAATTAAAATCACCAGCTACCATCCATGGAAGAGTAATGATACTAGAAATCCTATCAATATTACTCCAAAGCCTTTTTCTAATATTGGGATTAGGACTCCCATACATGGATGTGAAGAAGAAATCCTCCTCACCGTTTCTACCCACAAACATGTGAATATACTGCAAATCATTCTAGAAGATCTTTATACTAATACCCTATTGCCATGTAACCCATATACCTCCAACAAAAACTTGAGCTTTTACCCTGAGGAAATAATCCAAACCGATCTTTCTAATACTATTATCAGCTTTAAGCCCACTAATTTTAGTCTCCATGAGAACTAACATATTCACCTTGTACTGCTTCAGATAGTCCCTTGCCATCCTACAAAACTTGGCATTATAAGGCCCTTGAATTCCACACCATGAGATTAATATTCATGATTTTTAAATCCATAGAAAAATTAATCCCTAATGAAAGGGTCAAAGGGTTCTTCCTCCCCCTCCAAATCCCCAGTATTATCCACTAAGTCACATCAGTTCTCTTCCATATTGCTATCTTCTTCAATACTCTTCAGAGAATTCAGAGAGGAGGATTTTGTCAAGATCTCATCCTCTGCTGAAATCTTTTTATTACCATTCTTCCCATTGTAATTCACTATAAGTGAATTCTTAGGCCTATTCAGTTTAACCTGCTTATTTAGATCAGAAGGCTTCTTTAAATTTAGCCTTTCCAATTGAGACTTTCCTCTACCTATACTGTCTCTAGTCTCCTTAAGAGAATCATTGATTACCACCAGTGTATGTTTTGAGTTATTCAGAGAAATTTGCCCATGAGTAATCATAGCCAAACGTGGTTCATTTGTTGGCTTGACTGGTAGGGTTCTTTGGGTTTCCTTAGTAGCATTGAACTTCTTTAACATGGGTCTTTTGTTCAGTATCCATCACATCATTTTTAGGAAATACTATATAAATATATTGCTTTTATATTTTTATTTTTAATTTTACGGTTGATTTTTTTTTTTACTGTTTTTAAGTGTATATTTAATATATATATGATATATTTTTAATATATATTTTATATATTATATTTTTATAAAAATATTTTTAGGTATATAATATTTTAAAAAAAAAATTTCTAACAATATAAATAAAATATATTTTATTTTTTTTTAGTATTTTTGAAAAAATCCCTAAAATATATTTAACTCTTCTTTTCCTTTTCTTCAGGCAGAGCAGGACTTTAAACCCAAACGCACCAGACTATTCGCCTCAGATACACGATACAAATGAACTCTGCCACTGCCTTGCCACGAGGCGATAGACTTGAAAGAGGATATTGACCCTGATAATGCAATCGGACAGCAAGTACTGGCCCACATTCCAACCTAGAGCCAAACCAAAATAATGGACTTGGTCGTACTAAAAACTATTAATATGCTACTATTCATTTATTTTTATATAGCTATAGTAGATCTCATAAATTGGGGGAATGCGTTTTCACCTGCTCAAATTTCTATCATCTACCTTACAGCACTGAAAACTTTTTTAGTGCTCTAAACATCAAGTCTCTTTAGTGATCCCAGGCATTTGGCTAATAAACCAGCAGTATTGCCAAAAACAATTAAAACCGCATTTATCAAGTACCATTCATAGTTGCATACTCCATGTGCAGTCACAGGCATCACCAGCTAAATTCATCACCTAGGAGATAGGAACAGGATCAGTAAGAAACCAACATATAAACAGACCACAGGATAATTTGGGTGAGAGCTTGGGTGAGAGCGTATTGAAGAGAGCAAGCAAACTATCTCACATAAAATTTCCGCCATATCAGAACTTAGATTTCCAACTACAATTACATGAGGCAATGCCCCATCAAAACAAAGTCTGGCTTTTCTCTTCACATATTTCCCTATTCTTTACGAGTTGTATTTCAGAGAAAAAAAAATACATCAAAATGTCTTTGATTTTTTAGGGATTTTTTGTTCATAGTTTGTGCATCTCTTCTATGTAATACCGCCTTTTTTTTTTCTTCTCTCTTACCATGGAACATCAAATATTACTAGAGCCTTCTGTGCGATGTGGGGTGTACTTTTCCATCAGGGATGTTAGCTCAGCATCAAAATGTTTCTCTAGCTCAAACTCTTCTTCCCAGTGCCTCCTCTTCATTGCAGCAAACTTGTCCTCATGTGCTTTGATGAGCCCATCTCTCTCATCAACATAGCCTTCCATCTCTCTGTCTTGAAATTGTATAAACTTCTCCATTTCTTCCACCCTACAGCCACAAAATGGAAAATATATACAGAAAATACATGGCAATAACATCCAAAAATTAATTTTCCATAAAACACCAGGCATCAAGTTGACTTTATTGAAGAAATATATACTACTAGAAAGAGTTCAAAGAATCACATACCTGCGTCTATATTCCTCAGTATTAGAAGGGTTTGCACTTAACTGCTTTGCCTTTTCACGTTCCTTCTGCTGTAGTTTTTCAAAATCATCTTCCTTTGCATTCCTCGCTTCATGGATAACTTTGAGTTGATCCTTGAAAAATTGCTCTTGATAATCCAACTTCAAAAATCATTGATGGGCGTCAAAGAAATTGAGAGAGAAAATTGAAACCATTCTATTGATTTCAAGCTGGCAACTTAAATAATCACCCGAAACAAGGCAAATTCCGCATACTTTTAGCTAAGACACTATTAATATATTCATTCTTAAAATGAACTGAACCCTTTAGCAAATTGGTAACCCATTCCCAAATGTCTGTATTTACAGATATCCCCTGTTCTTAATTTACAACTGGTTAATATCCATTTATTTCTTTTCCTTGAGGATACACAGAGACCTCAGACACAGCATTATAAACTTAAGACAATGCCAAAATCAGAGTTGACTTGAAATAAGGATGTTAATAAAGAAGTTGTTCCAGCTATCATATTAAATAAGCTGAGGCCAAAAGAATTTGGAGAAGTCAAAAGTAACTCGGTATGTAAGATACTTATACAGGACAAGAAACTAACTGTACATTGTTCTAAGGGTTCCCTACTTCCATTCTTGTCCTTTTCAGGAACAAATATTAACATAATAGGCTTTCCTAATCCTAACAGTTCATGAAACACAAACAACAGAATTTTGTCAAGCAAAAGGCAGCTGAATGAATAATAAAAGGAAAATGCTCTAGACATATAGTATATTCAGTCTGTAGTATTACCTCTTCCTGGCTCTGTTCATGGTGCATCTGAGTCCTCTGCCTCACAATACGGTTCTCTTCAGTAGTTTTACGCAGCTTGTCAGACACTATTTCTAGAGATTCCTCGAGAGTCTTGGTCCGCCTTTGTTCTCTCGCAACCTTGCTCTTCAACCAAATCAATTGCTGGTTATCTTCACTCATTTGATTGATCTGGTGCACAACCATTTCATGGTAGGACCTCAGATCATATTTCAGCTTCGACTTCCCTAATCAACACAACAGCATGTCAAAGCTTACCATTGATCATGTAGGAATATATCATAATTTTGTAATCTTATTGGTTATGGAAAAGAAGGAAAAAAAAAATGAAGGGGGCAGTGGACGGATTATCACAAGCCAATTATGGGGAATAAAATTACAAAGCAGCAAGTCATGAATGTGTGTGTAAATTGATAGATAGACAAGAAAGGGGGGGGGGGGGGGAGAAGAGAGAACCTTGAGAATGTTGATTGAAGATGTCCAAGTCTTCCTTCATGGCCATGTAACCATAGAGTTGGCGCTTCCCTCCAGGATGGAATAAGACCCGACGACGATCCCAAGCATTTCTATCTGTTCCCTGTTCTGCAAAATGCTTATGCAGACGCTCAGCTTCCAAATAACCCCTAGCAGAGCTCTCGAATATCAGAATGCTCATCCCACGATGT
>CANXYC011762222.1:0-38976 GCA_948193065.1 Aleurites moluccanus
GCCTATTCTTTTAACTTCCTTAGCAAATTCTTTCTTATGTTTGACCAGTCCCACCCGCAACCATTTCACAGTCAACATATGTCCACCATCTAGAGTAGCTTTGTACAGAGTTCCATGGCTGCTTCTGCCAAGAACTTCTGCCGGAGCTCGAGATAACTCCTCTGCAGTGAATGCTAGCGAAGCATCAAGAAAGAATAGCTCTCCAGCCAACCGATCTGGTGAATAGACATCCAACTTGACAGATTGTTCACATGCCTCAACAAAATGAGGAGAGGAAGTTAAGGGAGAGCCTGGGGAGGACTTCATGCCCGATGTTGTGGGATAATTATCCAGCACATTAGGATTTGAAGACGTTGAACTAGCAGCCATGCCCCCAGGTAAATCATGCTCAATAATTTCATTTGCAAACTCTGTCTGCCCAGATAATGTTCTTGAATTTGAAGTAAGCAAGTGATCATCTGAAAAACTCAAGGAAGTTGGTGGACGGTGAACATTTGAGTGGAATTTGAAAATGGAGGATCGTACAGATCTTTCAACCTTGGCATCTTCCCCTGTAACTTGAGTGCCAAATTGATTTCTTCCATGGAATTCTTTTTGCTGTACCCGTTGGTAGGCAAACAAAACCAAAACCGTCATTGTTACAACTGCACCCACAATTATTCCTATTGTAACAGCATGCTTTGAACCATGATGTTTACCACGGGAACGAAGTTGATCTGGAACAGAATTTGTTGATGGCTCGCCATTTGGGAAGATCAGTAAGGAATTTCCAGGACGAAATGAAGAAATGCTAAATTTTGTTCTCAAGTTCTCTGGAACACTGCCACTTAGATCATTATCGGACACATTAAATCCAATTAGGCTGGAAGGAAGCTTATCAGGGATTTGACCATTAAATTTGTTGCCAGATAAATCAAGATATAGCAAGTAGTTAAGCTTGCTCAATTCAACTGGCAGCTCTCCTGATAAGTCATTGTTTGAAAGATTAAGCAATTTGAGAGCTGCCATGTTACCTATGTCTGAAGGCAACCCACCTGTTAAGGAATTGTGGGAAAGATCAAGAGACTCCATAATTGGAAAAGAAGGTGAAAATAACAATTCACTCACACGTGAGCCTTGCAAAGAAATCGGCCCTGTAAACTGGTTTCTTGAAAGATTTAGGTTTGTCAAAGTTGATGAAGTAAAGAAACCAACTGGAATAGGCCCACTAAGTTGATTTAAACTGAGATCAATTGCAGACAATCCCGGACTGGCCCCCAATTGAGGAGGCAAGTTACCTTCAAGGTAATTATTCCTGAGGTTAAGTTTGCTTAATCTTAAAAATTGAGAAATTAAGTTTGGCAAACTTCCTGACAACTTGTTTGAACTCAAATCAAGAACCTCTACAGTGACTTCCCAATTCTGCATAAAAGACATGTCACCAGAGATATTATTTCTACTCAGATCCAGAACTGAACACCTCGCAATAGAAGTGGGCAAAGAGCCTGATAACAAATTTGAAGAGAGATTTAAAACATTCAGAGTTGTAGAACTAATTCCATGAATATCACCTGCACAAAGATAAATTCTGAATATCAGAAAGAGTACAAACAGCACAATGTCACCATGGAAGAATTAACTCCTAGCATCGAACTGGCACAGATATAGATGTTGAAATATGAGACATAGAAAACATAGCATCAAGTCACATAGAAGAAGAAAATCACAATATCCAGAGTCATTTAACTTTAGATAGTGATCTCAATACCAAAATTCAAGAAATGTTTGCTTTTTGTTTATATTTTTAATATGATTTCATGTGTCTGTATCCTCTCTCTTCAAGTCTTTTTATTTAAGCTTCCATTTTTGCATTTTTCAAAATAGAGATCTGAATTAGAATGTATAAATATTCAGTTTGTATATATAAAGTAACAGAACAAAGTTGATGAACAAACAGTGTGCACACACTTAAAATAACTAAATTGCAACTTAATGCACTCAAAATTTTCGCCAAGCTAACACACAAACTCTACAGGTCTATCCCTGTCTCTGAAAAGAGAACATGATTTTCCTTGCAGCAATCCTAGCCCCAAAAGTAGAGAAGTTAAGTAAATCATAACAAATAAAGTCACTTGCATATGAAAAAAAAATAAAATAAAATAAAACCCAAAAAGGGGGGAGTTGGAAATCCAAATCCAGGTTCTTATTATCTATAAAAACCCAGCAATTTTAAATACTATTATCACATATAAACACATATTTAATCTTAAAATTAGTTAAAGTTCATCATAATTATTACTGCAGTTGACTAAATATTCCAATCAAATTCTATAAAAAAAAATACCCATCCAGCAAATCAAAAACCCAATAATTAAAAAGTGAAGTGAAGATTTCATTACCTGTAAATCCATTACCACTAAGATCCAATTCTTCAATTGGCATCGACCCATTCAGCAATTCCTCCGGAATATGCCCAAACAACTGATTATTCCCTAATCTCAATACCCTTAAGTTCAGTGTAGACTCAAATGAAGGTAAATTACCATTAATCCCATTGTTACTTAAATCCAAAACCTCCAAATTCCTAAACAATCTAATCACTTCTGCTTTTAAAAAACCACCATTCAAATTATTTCCACTGAAGTTGACAAACCGGACGGTATTAGCCAAACCGGAGGCATTATCTACACTAAGACTAGCAAGATCACCGTAAAATTGATTATCACTCAAATCCAAATGGTCCAAATTAATCAGTTCACTGAGCACTTCACCAACATTACCACCAAACTTATTGGAATGCAAATCCAAAACCCTCAATTGCTGCAAATTCCTGAACGGCACTGGTAACCCAACTGGAAATCCACCTTCAAAACCATTCATTGATAAATTAACATACTTCAAATTCCACAACTCAGCTATACGACCCGGGATCGGCCCAGAAAAATTGTTAACAGATAGATCCAAGTACTGAAGCGAACTAATAGTACCCAATGCAGGTACAAGCCGACCAGTGAAGTGGTTGCCGGAGAGAGATAAGTTCTGAAGTGACTTAAGATTGAGCAAAGTAGAGAACTTGAGGTCACCGGAAAGACTGAGGCGGTCCAGAGTAATGGCAGTGATTGAATTTGTATAAGGGTCGCAAGTGATACCAGGCCAAGAGTAGGGACAGCTGCTCCAATTGGTTGAAGGAGAAGGGTTCCATGCTGAGATGATTCTGTCTAATGGGCCAACTTCAATGCCTTTCTTAAACTCGAGTAAAGATCGGAGCTCCGACGATTGGGACTCAGCCGAAGCTGAACTGAAAACAAAGAGTAAAAAGAGAAAATAAAGAAATAAATGGTATAAAGTGATATTCATTGATAAAAATTGTAATCTAATAATTCATTTCAGAGAAAGTTGAAACCCTAGAACGTGAAATTAGGGTTTGTTTCTGAGGGAAAAGTCCGTTGAGGATGGCGGTTTGGAGGTCAGGTGGAGACTGTAAAGGAAAGGACAGCTCTCTATATCTCCTCTTCCTCGTCCTCCTCCTCCGTCTCTGTTACTGTTAAAAGCTTCTTCTTTTTTCTAATTTTGGTTATTGAATTTTTTACTTTCTAAATTACCAAAAGTAAAAATTTAAAATTTTGAAAAATATAATAAAATAATTCATAAACTAAATATAAATAATTTAAAATTTTAAAAATAAAATATCAATAATCAAAATAAAATATATTAAAAAACTTCATAATTTTCAAAGTTATTTATAGATGTATAAATTATCATTAAATTAGGATGATATTTTATACTATTATTCAGAATTTAAAATTAAGTAAATATTTAATTATTTTTAATTTTTAGTAATATTTATTTTAAAATTTAAATTAAAAAAACACTTAAATTAATAAGATATAAAAAAAAATTAATTTAAAACTTACGCTATAAATAGACATAAAAAAAATTAATTTAAAATTTCAACTATAAATACATTAAATCGTTAAATTTATAAGTATTTTTTAATTTAAAAATTATATAATTCAGTAATTAAAATATTAATTTTCAGCACTTAATTTTAAATTTTAATTTTATGAATATCTTGAACCTATTTTAATCATAAAAATAATAAAGATTACCCAAAATAATTTTACAAATTAAAAATAAAACATCAAATAATTATCAGATTTTATAAATTAAATTATTAATTTCAAAATAATAATAATAATAATAATAATAATAATTATTAGTATGTGAATAAATTTTAAGGTAGGTTTGGAAATTGATACTTGTCCTTTGTTTTTTAATTCACTGTACTTGTTTGAGTTAAGGGCCCACTCACGTGCTTTTTTTTTCAGGATTTTTTAAACGGTACATCTAAAAAAAGGAAAAACTTTTAACGGCGTTAAATGATGGTTTGGGGATTTTTTAAATATACTGGTTGATTAGATTATTAAATATAATATATGATATTAGATATGTAATTGGGGGAGAGATTATTGGATGAGCCAACTCATGTCTGGCTGTATAGTTTGACTGTAATTATACTTTAGTAGACTGCTGTTGGAAACCTTTTTTTTCTATTCTATTTTGGGACCTTTCATCATTAGGAAATTTATGTTTTTCTTGTATTTAAGGACATAATTCCTGCCTATGATATAGGGATTCTATATTAAGCAGATGAGCAATGTGATTGTTAGAGCTGTTTTTATTAAGACCATAATTGTTTTTCATTAGTTTAAATTTAAAATATTCATATTTGTGTAAAAAGTAAAATAAATTAATAATTTTAGTTTATTTTTCATTTTGGTCACTAATAAAAAATTATTTTCAATCAGTCACTCATATTTGTAAAATATTTCACTCATAGGTCACTGAACGGAATCAAAGACCAAAAATCCTATGTGGCATGGCACTTCAGCAACTGAATTCAGTGACCATGCCACATATATGTCACATGGGATCCATGTCACACCTTAAGCTGAGTCAACATTTCATATCAACTTTTACTACTTTCTGCATTGTAGCGCCCATCTCTGTAAAAAAAACAGACTCTCTCTCCATGTGTGAAGAGAGAGAGAGAGAGAGAGAGAGTAATGTGAAAGGAAGCGTGTTAGAGAAGTTAAACACATTAATTAGAAATTTTTACCTTTTTTCAATTTTTTCTCTCTCTTTCGTCTCCATCTTCCTCTCTTTAGTCTAATACATTGAAAAATCTGAAACCCCAAATGAAAACCCTAATAATTGTGCTCTTTCTTCTCCATTTATCTTTTTCCCTAGAATATGAAATCAAAATTGAAAACCCTAATATTTGTGGTTTCTCAGACGTGATTTCTCATCTCCCATTTGATAGATAACATTTAGTTATCTTACTGTAGATGATGGCGTAGTTGATTGTTCTGCGATGTAACGTGGTCTCCCTTATTTGCTGAAGACGTCATGGTCTGAAATTAATCCTGGAAGGAGATATTTTAGGTGCAAAAATTATAAGGATATAAGTTCTTTCATTGCTTGTAATATAAATGAAATGTTGCTTTATGCTGGTTGGTAGTTTTATTGTTTGATTTGTATGGGGTTCAGGATCGGTGAAGATGGAAATTATGTGTGTGCTACAGTGGGTTATTTTCTTCACATTTTGCATAGAATGTGATGTGGATTATTTAGGGTTAATTTACCGAGTCTGATGTGGGTTATTTAGTATTAATTGTTTGTACCGATTATAATGTGGGGTTATGGTGGGTTTGTTGTATTGTGATGGTGTTGAGTTGTTATGTGAGGTCTTTTGGTATATGAGTTTATCATAGTTGAAACCCATACACATTATTATTTTAGGTTTCATTATTTTGTTATCGCCTCTATTAAAATACTTATTAAATTGACACAAAATTTGTGTTTAAACCTGTGATGTAGGAGTTTCATAGATATTACGATTTTAATTTTTTTTACTGGATGGTCCAAGTATTGAAAAGAGAAATAGAAGAAGAATTAATAAATTGGAAGACAATGTGAAATATAGTTTCAAAGTAGAAACTAATGATGAACTTGTTGGAGATTGAATGGTTGAAGTTAGAATAATAAAGGAAAAAAAAAAGTTGAATATTCTTGTTGTTTCTACTGTTTATTATGTATTTTCTTTATGTTTGGTGTGTTTGTTGGAGTGATTTAGTCTAAATAAGCTTATTGTGTAATTATTTAATGAACATTAGTTGCTAGTAGCTTAAAATTGATATTAATATATATATAAATTATATTTAGCAATTTAAACTTAATTTTAATTAATTTAGCTTTATGTTTCTGATGATTGAATGAATATATATGTATATAATGGATGTTAGATATTGGTCTATTTATAACTTTGATGATTGATTGTGATCACTATATTTATAACTTTATGGCCTTGAGGGAGGGTACGTACTTTATTCAGGGATAAGAGGTGGTTAAAATTGATATGTTATGTTCAGTTTCCATATGAAATTACAAAATCAAAGCTATAATGATGTGTATGAATTTATAAGTATATGTATTAAAAAAAAAGTTCATCAATTTATAATATAAGATAAAACATTTACATATATATTAGAAATTCAATCATAGCAAACAATCCATTAATTCAAATAGATACATTGAAACTTTATAACAATGTCAAAAAAAGAGGAAGAAATTACATTCCATTATAATAATCTACCAAAATAGACCTAAATGTGTTGCACGAATAACAAGTGAGATTTATTCAACACTTGTCATATTCCAAACACATAATCTATATAAGGAACATAATCTATATAAGCTCCTTATAACAAAAATAAAAATTAAACTGTTTGAGCTGAGTTCTAATCTCAACTTTTGGCTATTTAGCCATTTACAAAACTATAAACCTAGCCATGTACAAAATCCAGAAACTTGACATTTACAAAATCATAAGGACTTGAAAAAAGTCAATTATTTTTTCAGCTTTAAAGTTGCAAGTTTCTTGAACATCATTTTAGGCCATTTTCCACTTGATGATGAACCACTGTTCATATTCCTTGTAATTTTCATATTCCTTGTAATTGGTCTCCTCAATCTAACTTTCTATTTTGATGATCTTAGGGATCTGAGATTCTCAAATCTCTTAAGTTTCCTTATAAAACCCCTCACTTGCACATGTTTCCTTAGATTTTATTGTTCCTGCATTCAACAATAACACAGACAGTTCTAATTATAATAAACATATATAAATGGTTCTAAATTACTTAACTCAGACAACTATATGTTAGCCCTCTTGGGCTTAATGTTGATTTTGATGATAACAAAACATGTTAATTGTACTAACAATTTGTTTGAGTTGGTCAAGGCATGAGAAATCATGACCAAAGTTCATTTATAGGATTAACACTATTTGAAAGAGTGCATATGCTAAGGGGGAGCATATTTGAAGAATGCAACTTTTTAGAAATGAAATTGCAAGTTGTTAAATTTCGGTGTGTTGCAGGTGCGGCCACTTGTAGTCGCAGGTGCCATTCTAGGAACAAGGTTTATCAAGGTGAGACAAAGTCAGTCACAGCCTTGAAAAGTTTCAGGTTAAAGGCGTGATACATTCTAGTCGCAAGCGCAAAATTAAAATGAGAACTTATCAAAACTTCTGTAGCCTCAGATGAACAATGTCTCTCCAGTAGCAGGCACGATAAGTGAAAGTCTCAGGCGCGACATAGGTAGTCACAGGCGTGACATTTATTCAGAAAGAGCTCAGTAGATCCAGTAGCCTCAAACCAAAATCGAGCATGAAGTTGCAGGCGTGACTGTTGGAATCATAGGTGTGACTTGAGGAAGTTGAAGGCGTGACACTGGAAAACTGACAGACTTGCATAAAGTCAGATTTGATGCCAAATTCTGCATAAATTGGAAGATATTAGTAGGTCAAACTATATATGGACGGAAAGATATAGATATCTAGTCTTAGGAAAAAAAAAATTGAGCATTGGACATTGAAAAATGAAGATATGAATTTTTGAAAGAATTATACTCAAACTGGCAGACTATGACAGAATAGATGGGATAAATTAAAAATATTTTTAGGAATTATAAAAGAAAATTTTGGGCATGAAATTATACATGATTGAATCTCTGGATGTCTAATTTCATATGGAAAAAGAATCAAGTGATTTCGAACTCTATACAAGGAGAAATTGAAGAATTAGTGAAACATGCTCAAATTATCTTTCAGATTTGAGCAAGAAAATATATGATTTTTTAAGACATAAAGATAGACTATTTTGTAGTTGAGTTAAACTATAAAATTGAATTATACATCTTAAAGTTTCCAACAAAAAAATGTACATAATTTGGAGTTGTATAACTCAAGATACGATAAAATTAAATTATTGCTCTGGTAGGGATAAAAAATCACGGGTGCGACTCTTGCGATTTAAACAGCAAACTAGCCGTTGAAAAGTGTTATAACAGCTATATTTTAGTTTTCAATGACCATAACAGCTCTATTTGGGTCAAAACTATAAACATAAGTTCCAAAAAGATTCCAAAGGTGAAGAACAACATCTATAGAGCTTACATAAGTTAAAAACAAATCTCCAACTTCATTTTCTTAGTTAGATTATTTATTTGTAAGAGTCATTGAGGTGAATCTATTAGGAAGTTGGGTACTTGTTCTTTTTCTCTTTCTCACTATTTCTTTGGGCTATTAAGTGAGTTTAGAAAGAGAAAGGGAATTGTTTATGAGCCTTCATTGCTCATCTTAAATTCATTGTAAAGGTTTGAGTGTAAGCCTTGTAAAATACTTATAAAGGTTTAAGTGTAATCCCGTGAAAATACTTGGGTTTGATTTTGCACCCGTAAAAGGATCAGAGTAAAATATTCAAGTGTGATTTTGAGAAGTGAACGTAAGTAAGGGTTGGCCGAACCACTATAAATCTTGTGTTTGATTCTCTCTTTCCTATACTCTTTATATTTTACTCATTTATACATGTATATACATTTATTGTTGAATTGGTTTATTTGCTTCTACTATTTTAATTTGTGATTAATTTTTTATTTTGTCAAACAACCAATTCACCCCCCTCTTAGTTACCCAAGGGACTAACACTATACATTATTGTAGATTAATTAGTCGGAAAACTCAATATCTTTTCAATTATTTGAATCTCATCTTTAATTGAATTGTCATTAGAGAAATTCCCAGCCACAATAGCTTCTATTATCCTTTTAATATCAACATCATTATATTTTTTCCATGGGTTCACCACTTTCAAAAAGAATACTTAAGAAAATAGTACTTCATACTGGTTATTAAATCCAAATCAATCCAAAAACAATAGTGACTATATAAATTACTTGGGATACTTGACTTTGGGAACAATCAAGCTCACTAATATGACCCTCATTAATTGAATTTTTGATTGTAGTGTTTTTTTTTTGGGAACAATCAAGCTCACTAATATGACCCTCATTAATTGAATTTTTGATTGTAGTGTTTTCCTAATTGACAAAACAATAATATCATAAGAAATTCAGCCACAATATTATATATTAAAAATTGATATTAAGATTTAAATATTACCTTAATAGTCATTGTTGCTCGGCTGGTCTGACTAGGTATTTGACTATTTAAACTAACCTCATTCTCATTGTTATTTACATTTTGCTCTATTGTATTGCAGGTCTGTCCATTTACTGAATTATATTGAAAAATTCCATCATTTGCTGCTCCGTTGCTTCCCTGTAGTGTAATAAAATTTTAAAAAATATATAAGTCAATTCCAGCAAATGATCATTAATAAACACATTACACAATTCCAGCCATAACATAAAAAAAAATACTCACATCAGGCATAATTAAATTGTGCAAGGGGTTGGATTCACAACAAGCTTTTATTTAAGCTTCACAGTTCTATTATTTGCTTTCTTCCCTTTTGTAAAAAGCAAAATAAGCATACATAATTATAATTATCATTTCACATGCACATAAATAAAATTGATTTGAAGATAGTTCATAATTAGGTACCTTAGCAGATCTTGTCAACTAGAAATTGGATGGGATTGCATCTTCTTTTGTTTTAGGCTTTTTGTTGTGAAACCTCCTATTATGGCCTTTTATCCCAACAAGGTATATGTCATTACTGACCCTCTCCTAGAAACTCTACCATTGTAGCAACATGTTCCAATTATTCTTATTCAAGTCTCCTTAATTTTGCCTTCCTACCTTTTTTAGGTTTTGGTTTAGGGGGATAGTAGTGCCAATTCATTACTCTCAAGCCATAATTCAGAACCATTAAAGGGATTCAGACAATGACTATATATATTTATAAATTTTTTTACACTACAACACTTATCAACATAATCCACAAGTCTCTCCTATCAAGCATCAGTGCACAAACAACATGTGCACAAAGTATGGCAGTCAATTGCTATCTCCTACAACTACAACTTCTTTCAACTTTGTCAACTACAAATTGACCCCCAGGTCCCCATACTTTAAACTTATTTCCCCCAGACCATAAACATGTGAACTTGAATGAACACTCAACTATTTTGTTTAATTTTTAGACACAAAGGCCCTTTAACATTTTTTCATGGCATCCCTTTTAAGCCATATTGTTAGTCCTCTTGGGCTTGATGTTGATTTTGATGATAACAAAACATGCTAATTGTGTTAATTGTACTAACAATTTGTTTGAGTTGGTCAAAGCATGAGAAATCATGACCAAAGTTTATTTATAAGATTAATACTATTTCAAATAGTGCATATGCTAAGGGGGAGGATATTTGAATAATGTAACTTTTTAGAAATAAAGCTGCAAGTTGCTGAATTTCAGTGTGTCGCGGGTGCGACCACTTGTAGTCGCGGGTGCGACCACTTGTAGTCGCAGATGCGACTCTGGGAATAAGGTTGATCATAGGTGCAACAAAGTCAATCGCAGCTTTGAAAAGTTTCAGGTCGCAGGCGTGACACATTATAGTCGTAGTGCACGAAATTAAAATGAGAATTTATCAAAACATCCAATAGCCTCAGATGAACAGTGTCTCTCCAATAGCGGGCGAGACTCGAGGAAGTTGAAGGTGTGACACCGAAAAACTGACAGACTTGCATAGAGTATAGATTGATGCCAAATTCTATATAAACTGGAAGATATTAGGACAAACTATATATGGATGTCAAGATATGGATGTCTATTCTTAGGAACAAAAATTATATTGATTATTAGACATTAGAACATGAAGATATGAATTTTTGAAGGAACTATGCTCAAACTGGTAGACTAAGACAAAATAGATGGGACAGATTGAAAATATTTCTAGGAATTATAAAAGAATAATTTGAGTATAAAATTACATATAATTGAAGATCTGGATGTCTAATTTTATATGGAAAAAGAATCAAGTAATTTTGAGTTCTATAAAAGGAGAAATTGAAAAGTAAGCAAAGTATACTCAAACTGTCTTTTAGATTTGAGCAAGAAAATATTATGATTTTTTAAGACATGAATATGAATCATTTTGGAGTTGAGTAAAATTTAAGTAGACATCTCAAAATTTTCAATGCAAAAAACGGTGCATGATTTGGAGTTGTATAATTCAAGATACGATAAAATTAATTTACTATTCTGAAAGGGATAAAAAGTTACGAGAGCGACTCAGAAGTCACGGATGCGACTCCTACGATTCAAACAGCCAAACTAACCGTTCGAAAGTGTTGTAACATCTATATTTTGATTTTTAATGACCATAATGACTCTATTTAGGTTGGGACTATAAATATAAGTTCCAAAAGGATTCCAAAGAAGAAGAACAATATCTATTGAGCTTATATAAGTTAAAAATAAATTTCCAACTTTATTTTCTTAGTTAGATTATTTATTTGTAAGATTCATTGAGGTGAATCAATTAGAAAGTTGGGTACTTGTTCTTCTTCTCTTTCTCATTATTTTTTTGGGCTATTAAGTGAGTTTAGAAAGAGAAAGGGAATTGTTCATGAGCCTACATTGCTCATCTTCAATTCATTGTAAAAGTTTGGATGTAAGCCTTATAAAACACTTATAAATTGTAATCCCGTGAAAACACTTGGGTTTGATCTTGCACCCATAAAAGAATCGGAGTAAAATACTCAAGTGTGATTGTGAGGAGTGGACGTAGGCAAGGGATGACTGAATCACTATAAATCTTGTGTTTCATTCTTACTTCCCTACACTCTTTATATTTTACTCATTTATACCTGTATATTTATACTTGTATATTCATTCATTGTTGAATTGGTTTGTTTACTTCCGCTATTTTAATTTGTGATTAATTTTTTGTTTTGTCAAATAACCAATTCACCCCTCCTCTTGGTTGCCAAAGGGACTAACACGTATCCTTTTTATAATCTCGTGCCTAATCATTTCTAAACAACTAACTATCCCTTTATCTTTAACCTCTAAAATAAAACTATTAAAATACTCACAAATGTTATTAAGTAGCAGATCACACTTCACGTGTGTTTGAAAATGGGACCTACTCCAATGTGAAGGATTCTTGTTGTATAGCCACTGATGAGCTTCATGCCATTTTTTGTTGAGATCTTCCATACACTTTGAAAAATGTTGTATTTAACTTACTCTGGCACAATCCCACAATATATCTTTCAATTCTTTCCCTCTAAATTCTTTTATGAAGTTGATCTATATGTGTCTTACACACCACCTTTTTTTTTAGCTACTAGGTAAAGCTCATCCAATGTAGGCAGTAATCCCTAAAAAAACAAAAACGTAAAATTAATAGATCAGCATAATAATAAACATATAATAAAACAAGCTAGCATTGTAAATGAAAACATGTTGATTTATAATTTATTTTACCTTTTGTCTATTGCTCATGAAAGTCCAATTCCAAGGGTTTTGCTGAATATTGAAATCTTTTCCTAACATAGAAAGGAACCAAAGTCAGTACATCTTGTTTTATCTCCTTATTATTGCCCATACTAGAGGATATATATAGTAATTAGCATTGATAAAGACTGTACACAAGAGTTGCCCCCATACATCCCCTTCAAAAAATAATCATCTATTCCAATCAATCTCCTACAACCTGCATTAAACCTAGCTTTCAAAGGCCCCAGACATATATATGTGCCTCTAAAAACTGATGGATCATCCTCATCTTCTAAGAAGGAAACAGTATTGCCAGGGTTGGATATCATAATTTCTAACCTATATTTCTGCAGGCTGGCAAACTACTCCTTCTCATCGCCATTAACTATAGTGAGTGCTAATCTCCTAATCCTCCAAGCCTTAATCAAGTTCACATGGACATGGTAGTCCTCTTCAGCAGTTTTTATGAAGTGAGTTAATTTCCAACTAGGGTCAAGCCTAAATATTTCAATGTATGTTTCTGTTAACCACTTTGCATTCACTTGATTTATGTTCACATCTTTACTACATGTATGTTCAAAGATTCTATATTTTATTTGCATGGTATATGGCTCTCTCACCATAGTGTTACAAAAAATGTAGAAAGGACACCCCTTAGAACACCTAGCCATGCATCTTTGTTTGTCATTAGGATTAAACTTAATTATCCACCTATTTAATCTATCCATTTACCTACATGCTTCTTTAAACTCATCTAAAGATTTAAACTTTATCCCTGTCTATAATCTTGGATTAATTATATCTCTATCAGCCCTAAACTTAAGGTATCTAGCTCTAGGCTTGGTTACCTCACCTTCACTATCAGTTTCTGCTGCTGACTGGAGCTCATCAGATGGAGCAATATCAAAATCATCACATTCAACCTCGATGTTGCCTATAATGGAATCTATTGCATCTAATTTTTTTGATATTTCCTTTCTCATGTCTCTCTCAACATCATTGTCTACATTTTGTTCAAATAATTTATTATTTTCATCCTCCATTTCATAATCACTATCTATAAACTTAGTGGAAGGATCCACATAGTCTAAATCATAATCATCTGACCTATCTTCACTTTAACCTTCATCATCACTACCCTCACCGGTAATACCTACCCTTGTCTACATTCATCTTTAAATTATAATTTCCCCCACTAACTACATCCTGGACATTGACCTCAAGTAAGTGTTTCACAAAAATATTAATTATTTTCATAGAGTCTAGGTGTTGCCCTATTTCTAATACATCATTGTCACACCCTAAATTACACATACTCTCACTAAAACTACTATTAGGTCTCTCCCAGTAATAGAGCACGTTACCATTTAATCCACACTCCCTACCCATTGCACTTATTTCTAACATGGATAACTTATCAACACTATAATAATCAAAATATGATATTACCCCATTATGATAATCTTTTATCCTAATTCTCCACTATGATGCAAATGTATACTAAAATACTGAGATATAGTTGCTGCAAACATTAGACAGACACTAATAATCAACAATATATTCTTAAACATACCATAATAGGGCATATAATCTTAAGCCCTAAATAACATACAAATTGACTATATCACTCTTAATAACACTGCGAAAACCATAAAATTTTAATTAAACTATTTATATATAGTTATATATACACCATACATGAAGCAATTTTTATATTTTATTAGAAACCCCCAAATTTTAAAACTCTATTTTGCACAGTATGTCAGAAAATTGATTTCAGGTCCCCACAACTGAAACTAATTTACTATCACATTCAATAACCAACAACCACAAAATGACATGTATAGTGATTTTATTAAAATATATAAACTATCATTTTCAACATCCCATGCAAATCTATAATATGTAGCTTTTAAAAAAGCTCAAAAGCACACTTATAGTAACTGGGTGCTTGCTCTTCTGCCTCTCTGCGTCGCCAATCTATTCCTCTTGAAAAGCGATAGCCTTTTTTTATTTTCACACTATTCTCAGATGAATAATCCAAAATCCTAATACACAAATAATCAATTACCAAAATGAAAATAACCCTAATACACAAACTAATAACCTGGGGGCAGAAGAATGAAAGAAAATAACAAAATTACATTGATGAAATTATCAGTTGTTCACAGATCATCGAGTTTGATTATGAAAAATAGAATAATGAAGAATGAGAGAGAAAGAAAAACGGTTCAAATTTCTGATTAATGGATTCAGCTTCTCTAACACGCTTCTCTTCACATCAATCTCTCTTTATTCACACGTGTCATTTATGCGTGGAGAGAGAGTCTTTTTTTTTTTTGTAGAGGTGGGTCCCACAATGCAAAAAGTAGTGGAAGCTGACATGGCATGTTGACTCAGCTTAAGGTATGATGTGGGTCCCATATGGCACATACATGGCATGGTCACCGGATTTAGTTATTGACGTGGCATGCCGGGTAGGATTTTCGGTCTTCAATTCCGTTCAGTGACCTACGAGTGAAATATTTTGCAAAGGTGAGTGACTGATTGGAAACAAATTTTTCTTTAGTGACCAAAATGAAAAATATACTAAAGTTTAGTAATTTATTTTACTTTTTACCCATTCATAGTTTTAACAGGGTGAAGTCAGAAAATTAATTTTCAATGGGTTGAGAATTAAAAAATTTCATATAGATATAGGTGCAAAGTAAATATACAATTCAATTTAAATAAAAATTTAATTGAAAAACTATAATTTGAATAATTAAATATAACTTGAATTTAAAACTCTTACTATATGCAAGGCAATGCCAATAAAAATGTGTTATAACTTACAAAACAAATTCAAAATAACATCTAAATATTTTGAATTTAAATCTCTTACTATATACAAGATAATGCTAATAAAAATGTGTTATAACTTACAAAATAAGGTCAAAATAGTATCTAACTAAAGTTTAATTTAGAAAGCTGGGCTTAAGTATATTAAGTAAAAAAAAAATTTCCTTAAGACTGTATAAAAAGCTAGGTTTTGGTGGGTTATGTGAAAATTTTTCTACAAGCTAATGAGAAATTTTTTTACTAGGGTGGCCCATACCCATATGAACTTGTTGCTCACTCCATTCCTGAGTTATAGTCTTAATAAAAATCACATATAGTGTAATTTGTAATTTAGTTTCTAGATTTTGCCCAAAATAACGAACGTGTTCCTGTATTTTAAGAAATTATGTATAACGTCTATGTATTTTTTTTACTCCATCATACTATTTAGTTATTCTTTCTTTTCTTTTTTTACACTTTTTCGTGAAAATTAAAAATAAAAGAAAATAATTTTTGTACCTAAACTACCCTTGCACAAAAATGAACCTAAAATTATACTTCATAGAATTTTTTTTTTCATTAATCAACAAATTAATCAAATTCAGAGCCCACAATCAAGCTCAATTAAATTGGGCGAGTACCTCTTCCTATATCACCATGTATTATCCATCATTTGTCAAAAACATGAATGAACTTTCCATAAGCTTTGGTTAAATATACATAGAAAAGTTAGACAATGTATAAATGGAACCATGAACAAAGCTTAGCACAAATACATGGGCAACATTATAAAGAGGTAAAATTGAAGAAGGAAACTTATAGTTACTTGCTTTGATAAAACTCTGAGTAACAATCTCTTAGAGAAGGCTGAATAGGTTTTGTTCACCTTAGGAAGAGAAGTCAAAGCAACAGCAAGATCCACAGACCATTTGAGAGGATCCTCGACATTATGTAAACCAAGTATGTCCTTAAAGGCTTGGGTCAAACTTACCCCCTCCTTAGTCAGAAGGTCCTTTAGTAAAAGAAGCTTGTTACGCTCTACCTTGTCACATGGAAGTGGAGCAAAAGGGCCAAGACTTGCAAGTCCTTTCAGCACAGTGATAGGGCGTCTATCCTTCTACGGATTGGTACTCAACAAGTATACCCACTTAGGGATATCCTCAAAGAAGGGATTTGAGCTTGGACTGGCCTCGTCAGCAACTAGAACAGAAGGCTCCTCTGAAGCTTGTACTTCCCCAACCACAATGGGAGTGGCATAGGCATCTTTTTATGTAGGCGAAGCTCGCCCCTCTAACAAAGTTGTATGGGCCTCCATTCTAGCCTCGCCCCTATAAGCCTCATCTACGCCCTCGCCCAAGGGAGCTTCCTCGACTTTAGTCCTCTGCCTCTGTGAAAAAGGAGCAATGATGGTGGTAGCAGGCCATTTAAAGCCTCTCCTCAACATTGCCTTGATGTGATCTATAGTTAGTTTGGTAGGAGGAGAAGGCCTAGAACGAATAACTCTTGCACAATGAAAAAAAAATGAATAAAAAAGAAAGAAGAAAAGAAAGAAAAGAAGTTAAATAATTGAAGGCTCACCCTTGGAAGGAGGTTTAGGAACTTCAATAAAAGTTGGTAGCAAAAACACTATGAAGGAAGATGTGTTAGTTCTTCTCCTGGACAAGGGAGCCTCCCTCTCCTCACAATCCTCAAATATGAAGGCCTCCCTTATTAAAGGCCTTCTACGAGATGTGACTCAGGGAGGTGAGGTTTGTATTTTTTCTTAGAAAGGTATGAGACCCTTCCCCTTTTCTTGTTTTACTAAGGAATGAGCAACTGCTACAAGCTCGCCAGTCGAGGCATGAAATTAGGCAAAGGAAACTCACGCCTTTTGCACTCTAGATTTCTTTGCTCTTTTCTTCTTTTTAGTGGGATCAACAGGAAAGTTATCCTCCTTATAGCGAGCCTTGGCTTTCCCAGTAACCTCTTCAAGGGTAGGGAGCTCGCTATCTAGATCCACTAGCGAGGGATCTACTCCATCTAATTCTTAGATAGGGTTATAGTAACCGTGGCCTTCAAGCACCACTACAAAAAAATAGCTACATAAGTGAAACCCAAAAGTAAAAAAAAAAAAAAAAACAGAAGAAAAGTATGAGAGCTTACCAATAACCTTCCTCAGCCTCGAGCTAATCCCCAGGCATTTCATACTATAAGAACGACCTTGATCCATGAGGGTCACATCAGTCACTTTCTCCTCAAGGCATAATTTTGGGATATCAGTTAGGATCGGATAAGTAAACATGAAGTGACCATTGAAGCCAAGTTTTTATCCCTCAGTGATTATCTCAATCACTACATACTTGCTTCGCTAATTATAGATTTTGGATTCCTTATCTATAAAGAGATGGCGCCCTCGCTTGGCAGAAGTTGACTAAGCCCTAGATCATACTAATCTTGAAGAATACTTAAAATAGGGTAGGAGTGGGAGTAATACCAAGGGTGAAATAGATAACCTCGAACTAGTGGAGGTCGCAGATAGAGTTGGGTTGGAACATCAGTGGATTGACTCGGAAGTGGCTGAAACACTGAGTCATGAAATTTGTGGGAGGCATCCTCAGTCCCTGCTTGAACTAATGAAAAGACTATTCATTTTTTGGGATCTCTTCCAAACCTTTGGTGCCACGAGGACACAAGATTATCACATGACTGTCAGGGATTCTCAGTCTGATATTCTTATTATTGTCCAAATGGGATTTCCCACTTAATGAAATCATTATAGGTGGCAGCGGATGAAATTTTGCCTTATCTGTCAACAAGGGCTTCCCAGGTATTTACAGTTGATTTGGAAGCAGTAGCTTTTGGTACCAGTTGATTTAAATAAGAAATAGAGAAAGATGGAAAAATGAATAAAAGTTTGGATAAGAGTTGCAAAAATATCAGAAAAAACAAAGTAGCAGAGAAAGTAAGAAGAAGAAGAAGAAGAAGGGGTTTAGGGGGTATTTATAACCAAAATTAAATTTCAAATACCATAAAATTTCTTAAAAAACCATTTCAAGAAACTCAAATGATGTGATTGTTAAGAGCCCTTATACAATAATTATTGTGCTATGTGGATAAGAAAGGACAATTTGAATCCCTATAAAAATGGTATCGTCAAATGATATATCTTCAAAGGATTGTCAAGCAAGGAATCATAATGGAGCTCGCTCAGAGAAGAAGCCTTCCTCAGTGTTACTAGCTTAGAATTCCCAACAATATGAAGCTCGCCAATGACCATTTCCTTTACTGTGACTTCCCTAGCCTTCAGTTGCAGCAAAGTAAGGACTAATAATGAGGAATAACGTTATTGGACCTCTAAATCAACCACCAAGGCCTACAATACAGGTGGGGTTCAACCCAAATTTGGATTGCCTTGTTGTTGGAGTCATGCGAGGCTTGTCCAAGACTAGGGTACCAGAAGCGAGAAAAATATATTTTATAAGTCGTCATCATCACAAAGAGACTTGACATAAAATATCATCATTAAAAAGGATCCTCTCTAAGAAGGATCACTCTCTTTTGTTCCTCAGATTATAAGCGAGCCACAAAGTTCCAAGGAAAACAACTATTTCTCCCTCCTTATTTATTGTCTTTAACATGGAATTGACCTATTGGGTGGTGCAGTCACTTAATACACGCCAGAGGATCCTTATTATTACCTGCCTTGAAGATTGTAATAACCCTATATACTCCATTTACGCGATTGTTAGAAAGAGCTTTGAAGCTCAAATGGGGTAGAATTTTTTTAAAATTTTTTTAAGGCAAGTATGTATTATGTTTAATTAGACAAACCTCAAATAGAACCCTAAGAGGAATTTTATTAGCCAATGAAAGGGGAAGGATTAGAGGAAGAACAAATGAAATGAAATAAAACTTTCCAAAGGAAATCTCATCCGAATACTATTCATTCAAAGATTTTTAATTAATTTTAGAAAAATCTAAATTGAGAATTTCTTTTTCCTACATCAACTTAAGAGATTAACAACCAAAATAAAAATAAGTTCAAGGTATTAGAACCATTCTAGAGTGCCTAAAAATGAAATAGAAATAATCTAAATATAATTAAAAAGGCATAAATGAAACAATTAGTAAAATGGTGATTAATTAAGTATAATAAAGCACTAAAAAGTCAACAAAGGAGGTTTAGGAGGGCTGGCCATTTGAAGATGATAAATATAAAGCTTTTCTTTCATCAATTAAGCTCCTCCATTTATTCATTAAACCTACCACTAAAAAAAATGAAATTAAGTAATTAAGAAATTATGATATCATTATGCTTATGCCATAATTCTATTCAATTATCTTTTCTTTTAATTAATTATTTAATCATCTATTGGCTAAAGAAAATAAAAAAATTATGCTCAAACCTTCCTTTGGTGGCCAAATCTCTCCATCTCCTTTCCTCCAAAACTTCTTCAATTTTAAGTCTCCAAAACACTTCTTTCTCTCATTCAATTAAGGTGGCTACCATATTAGCATGGTGGGGTGATAGAAATAGAGGATTTGGGAAGTTAGGTATTAGGAAAATAAGGAAGAAGATTGAAGGAAGCTAATTAAGCAAGGTAACTACCTTAATCTTCCTTAGTTTTTCCTTTGTTTAAAAAAAAAAAAATCTTCATTTAATGATTTAATAGAAAGCTGAATTAGGATTTTGAGAGTAGTATAAGATGCTGAATTTTTAAAGTAAATGAATTAATAGAAGTTAGAGTGAAGTTAAGAAAGCATAAGGGAGGTAGAGAAAGTCTGAAATTCATGGAAAGGTAAAAATCCTGAGGCTAAGCAGAATTTTGGAATAGCCATCCTATGACCTTAAAGTGGTCAAATAAAAATACTCAAAAAATAAAAATTATATCTTTATATCTTAAATAAGTGTCCTTGAAAATTTTTTGTAAAACATTAAGCAACTTAAGAGATATGTGGTCCTGAGTGCTACTGACTCAGAACCAGATTTAGAACCAAACTCAAAATTATGCAGCCCTGAATCTTTTAAATTTGAAACCCTTAATGTCTGAATTAGAATAACCTCAAAACACAAAAGTTATTTCTTTACATCTTATCTAAAATCATGTGAAAACAGAATGAGATTTGGATATTTATAGTATGGGTTTCAATAGAAAAAGTAGAACAGGCCGAATTAGTTTTTTAGGGTAGTTGGCAGAATTGCAGAGTGAGGTTTGAAAATTCACTATAAATTCTATAGTACTCAAAATGATCTAATTTTTTGATACATTGAGTTATATAGTCTAGTTTTATTAAAAAAAAAAATCAGAATAATTGGATTAGTGAAACTCAAAATATATTCAAAAGAAGCAAGGCTGCCAGAAACTGAAACCTAAAGAAAACATAAATGAATAAGTAAATTTTAAGAAAATCCATTTGCCAAGTTTATTTAATGCAAGTTTAGCATAAATGGAACTCTAAATTTAATCTTTGTGTGTTATAGCTTCCATGGCCAAAGCGAAAGATAAAGATGAGGGGGAGCCATATAATCACTCTTATTATTTGTGTTGAATAAAGAAGGAGTTCCATTTTTGCTTTTTGTTTCCAAGGTGAGTAACATATATACATCTTTCCTTAGTTGAACCTATATTGTTCAATCATGTTCCAAGCTCATTGTTTATACTATGATCCTATTTTATGAATCTCATAAATATTGCTATTGCTATCCATTACTTTCTAATTGATTATTTGAACCTTGTAAAACCATTATCTTCGAATATTTGAAATATAAAGTTCTTGATAATATTCTTGGTTAGTAATTAAAATTTTCTATATGATCATGATTAACCTTTGAAGCATTGTAACCATAATAGCCATTGGAATCACTTGTTCCTTTTAAATTAAATATCATATTTACTATATTTACTTACTTGATATCATTTATTGGAAAGTTCATTCTATAATCAAACCTCATTAATTGATTCTTCATTACCATGCTTTATGCTTATAATCTTCATTAATGTGAGCCTTTCATTGATTATTGACATTGATATTGATGTACCCTATATGTTATCAATAACAGACTACTTACCCGATGGAGTAGTTATTTTACATCGGACGTTGTGTACAATGTTTCAGTGATCCTCAGCTGGTGAGGGGAGGTCTCAGTCATTCCCAGAAATTCCAAATACACACAGACTTCCTGCAGAAATACTCAATCAGACAAGTCATGTTCAAAGGGACATAACTCATCACACACAGAGAATTCTGTCAAGCCATTTTACAGAATTTCAGATGAGACATAAATTCATAACTTTCATGTTTTACACTTTACCAAATTATTTCCTTAAAATCATGCAATCAGTCTCACAAATTTCTGCAACAAAAAATTTATTGTATTCCTCAAATATTCTCATATTAAATTAATTAATTCTTCAAACATACAATTAAACAAAATATAACAAAAATGACAGATATTACAAAATTAGTGCATTGGGTTTACAGGTTTAGAGAGCCTTACGCTTACCTATATTCTAGGACCATCACATTTCCTGAAGAGGGAGATGTGACAAAGATACTACTTAGAGCACCCAACATACAAATTTCCCTAACATACTTGTGAGAGAAACTATCCCAAAGTCAAACAAGGAGATAATACATGCACTGACTAATTTGACAACCTCTTTGCATTTTCAATAGAGCAAAGACACTTGTCCCTCTTGTCAAGGCAAAAGATCATCCCACACTAGTATAAATATAAGAGGTAAACCCTCATTTATGACATCTTAATCACTTATACAATTCATTCTGCTTATTGAATAGATCGCAATTAATTCTCTCAAAATGAATCACTGATTTGAGTATCAGAGTGTCGTTACCAAGTTAAAACTTGATATTTTGTATGTTATTTAATGTTTTACGAATCCAAGAATTATTCATTTTCTTATCAGGCTCAAACTCAATTAAAGAGATACATCACAATATTTTTTAAGGACAATATCTCATCATATTAAATAGTAAAAAAATATTTATCTAGGATTAATTTCTTGTTACTTCCTCTTTCAATCTTTTATTTTAAAAGAAAAATCTAAACACCAATTAATTTTTGGTGTAGTGATATTGAATTTTTTTTTTTTTTTCTAGAGTTGAAGGTTTTAAATTCAAATTTCAGTTAGAATTAAAATTTTTAAAAAAAATATATAAATTAGCAGTTTATTTTTTTTTTTAATTATTTAATTATTTTTGAAAAATTAAATAAATAAAAAAAACATGAGAAGGAAAAATAAAGTTTAAGGCAAAAAAATAATAAAAAGGGTTTTGAGGACCGTCCATAGAAATTGAGTAGTTTTTGTAAAATTTCTAAGAGAAATAAATATATATATTAGATGGTGTTTGGTAAAATTTTTTGATGTAGCTATTAATTTTTTTATTTCTAATAATTGCATTATAACATTTGGTTATAGACAACTGTTAACTGTTAAATAGTCAAAAAATTATTATTTGTAAAAATTTCAAATCAAATTTTTTTTTTAAATATTCATACTTTTTTAACTAAAAAAATTAAATTATCCTCTAAAAATAATATTTAAATAAAAAATAAATATTAATATTTATCCTTAATAATAATTGAATAACGACCGTTAACAGTTAATTATAATTTTATTATATACTTCTAATAATTAATTATTAAATAATAATCATCAACTATCAACTGTGAATAATAATTAATAATTATTATCAATAATTAAATCAAAGGGCCTTAATCTCTAAGGGAAAAAAAAAAAAAAATCTATTAATGGACGGCTTGATTTTGCTATGAGAAAAGGTCAAACACTAAAGATGAAGTCAAAATAGTGGGTGTCCGCTAAGTGTCCTTTATATTAATTGTATTTTTCGTTGTTGATGATGATGGTGATACTGTTTTAGGATTTTTTTGCAATTTTTCTTTTTGAACCCTTGCCCTTTTTTCAAAAAACAAGACCAAAAATCACACTCTTCGTTTTGTCAGTTTCTCATAGCTTCCAATTTCACTTATTGAATAAGGAAATTAAAAAGAAACTGATTTTACAAGCTAGAATAGTTGCAAAATTGGTTGAATGTCAATATCAAAGAATCCAAATCTTAGTAGTAATGACAGATTTCACTTACCTCTCAAGCTTCAAATTGCATGATAGATATCTTTTTGGATGAGTAATTTATGCGAATTTTATTTCAAGGAAATTAGCATTTTATTTTCCAAAATTGGATACTATAATATCATTTCAATTATTGTTATTGATAACGTTATACAACTGATATTTGATAAAACTAGAAATTAAGTTTAAATAATGTGAATAATGATTTTTTTAATTGGTTTTTATTATTTTAAATTAATTTTAATATAAATTTAATTTAATTGAGATTTTTAAATAATTATATATTATTAAATAATTTAAAATTAATAAATTTTAAAAATTTTAATCTTAAATATTAAATGACACATAAGTCAATTCTTCTTATCTATTATTAAGTTCAAATGTATATGGGTTTGGTTTAGGAAATTTGCAAAGACAAACCCATTAATCTATGACTTGATTATGATATCATATCTCTCACTTATTATCATATTTATAAGTAGTGATAAAATTTCAATAAAGAGATATTGAATTTTATGAGATTTCATAAAGAGATATTGCCATTCACTTCTCTAATTGAGTATTTTAAATAAATTTTAATTAATTTTTAATCTACCATCTGACTTAATTATTAATTAGATATTTTCATCCACCTTGCATAATTTTTTTATAAGTTTTAACTAAATTAAAAATCACTGAATACTATAAGTTAAAAATTTTAATACGAAATTTATACTGAATATAATAAGTAATTATATTTTTATAATCATATCACTTATATTATTAAGCATTTAAAATTCAACACTTAAAATTTTAGCATTTAATTTTTAGCTTTATCAAATATCACCAATTTATATTTTTATTAAGTAAATAAAAATTACATAGTATTTGAGAATAATAATTAACATTTTATTTATATAAATAAATAAAATAAATTATATTATATTATATTTAAAAATATAAAAAAAAATTAAGAAGAGTTTAGATCTAATCCTATCATCAATATTTTTATTTTTATATATTAATATAAAAATTTCAAATTATCAATCACAATAAAAAAAAATTATTGAAAAATATAATAAAAATAAGTATATTATAATGTATTAAAAATATTATAACATATTACTTATTTTTTTATATTATTATTATTATTATTATTATTATTATTATTATTATTATTATTTCATTTAATTAGTTCAAATAAAATTATTATATGAAAAAAATAAAAAAACTCTTAAACTTTCATATTAAATATTCTATTAATTACTTAACATTTATTAACATGCTGTTTTTTTTTGTCTTTGATACCACATTTTAAGTAGGGAATATAACAATGAATAGAAAACAGTCATAAGGAGGTAAAAGAAAATAAAATAAAAAATAAGCACACATTGACCAATTCACTAGTCTTCAAAACTCCATTTTATTTACTAAACTAAAATTAGCCATGAATGAGTTGAGCTTGAACTCTAAATACTAAAATTTGGATTATAAGCATTTATAAATATTATATATTATATTTATGTGCAATCTTAACTATTGAATTAATAATGAATAGATTTATTCATAGTTTAGACTTAAATTTTAAAAAATATATATAATTTTATTTATAAATTGAGTTTTGAGACTTGATTCAAAAACATTGACAAGTTATTGATATTTTATTAAAAATTAATTTTTAATGTTTATGGGATGAGTCATTATTTATTAGATAATAAAAATTTTAACAGTTGAAATATGATAAATCATGGTTTGCATAGACATGGAATAATTTTAATTCATAATCAATGGGGCTAATACTCCTTCATTTATATTTTCTTCAATAGCCAAGTTTGAAATCATAACCCTCAAGTAACATGTTATATAAGATATTTCTCAAAAAAAAAAAAAAAAAAGTTCAATAAGATGCCTACTCAAAATATAAAAATGGGTATTGAATTATTGGCCCTAGGGCTATTGTATTTTTCAAGAATAAAAGACTTATTTTTCATTACAGAGTTGTATAATATTTACAATAATATTCATCCTTATATCTATAATATTAATACAAACTTGAATTTCAATACAACTGAAAAAAGAAAAAAAAAATGACTCAACATTATAGGTATTATATAATATTTTTAACTGATATTGAAATTTTCTTGATAATGTTGTGTTTTATTATCAATAATAGAAATTCCTCTCCATGCAAAAAATAAAAAAATAAAAAATTTCTCATCAATAATTCACCATATACACAGACATGTATTATAGTACAATAAAGATAATTAATGTGTGTGTATATATATATATATAGAGAGAGAGAGAGAGAGAGAAAGGTTAAACTCCTGAGTGCAATTGAATCAAACTGAGAAGTGACAAAGTGATAGAATTGGATCAGATTAAGCAGGCAATTCATCAATTGCTAGGCTCTCAAAATGAAAGAAAAAAAAATAACATAAAATAAAAAAGAAAGGAATATTAAGATCTGCTATGGAACACTTACATAAAAACAAAAACAAAGAGTTACACTCTATTTGCCTTGGAGATTGAAACTACATTTTAAAAAAGTTTCATTTAAATATAGTTGAAAGAAGTAATTTAAAAATGTTACTCAACATATTTTTAAATTTTCATGTTCAAAATTAAAAATAAAATTTAATGATGTATAAAGGTTGCCAATGAGTTAAGATGAATATATTTAATTTGGAATTATAAATTATGATATTTTAAATTTGGATGGAGTCTTGATTTTTATAGAAAATTTTAGATCAAATTCAATTAAATTATATAAATTTTTAATTCAGTAAAATTAAAGCGGATCACGTATAATTAGGGTCATAAATTCAGGTAATATCATATGAAATCTTATAAACTACGATGAGTTATAGATTAGATTAAAACAAATGAATTTTATTCTGATATTAAATGACAAGTAGAATGAGAGGAGTAGCTACAAAAAGAGTCTATGAAATGATAAAAGTTAGAGAGAGAGAGAGAGAGGGAAAGAAGAAGACAAAATTAAAGAAAGGGCCTATGCACATCCATGTTAGTGTTACCCATGTTAGGATTTAAATAGAAAGACTTGCAATACTAACTTGGCAAAAAAGAAGTGCAACTTTTAGGCCTTAAGTTTTTGGCTACTAGTAAAGTGCATTAACAATAGGATAAGCTTGACTTGAAAGGCCTGAAAGGTTTATAATTCTAATTTTGGAATTGGAAGCAAACATTTTAAAAATGCATGCCTTGTGAAACACATCCTTCCAGCAATGATTCATTGGAAATGGAAGACCATAGTGTTAGGATTTATTGGACATATATATTATATAATTTATATAAATAATATTAATTATATATCATAAGTTATTTTAAGGTTTGGTTCAAATTAAAATGGTCTAATAAAATTTAAATTTTATTGAATATGGAAGGTTATTTTTTTATGTGTAGATACCATTAAAATTTTATTCTTTATTTATGATGGGCAAATAAGTAATAAGAATGGTTAAAAAAAGAACGTGGTGTTATAATCCATAACAGATGTGAATGGTTAATTTTAATTCTTTAATATCCCATCATCATAGAATTGACAAATACATCGTATTTTCTATAAAGAAAGCGATAAAGAAAGCTTTCACATTAGTTTGAAAGATCAAATCTAAATTCTAAAAAAACTCAATCACTAAATATGGATTCAGATACGCTTCCGCATATAAAATTTTTTTTCTTGATAATTAAACATGTCAATTTATTTATTTATTTTCTTTTTGGGTTATGATTTGTTTATTCTTAAAATGAAATTATATATATATATGTCAAAAGGAATTAATTATTGACTTACGTTTTGTGTATATATTATATATCTGAATTCAATTTTTTGATTTACGTGTATATACATATTTTTTTTTTCTTTTGTGTACATATGTAATTGTTGAGGTTTTGAATTTAGTTTTTATAATATATATGGTTTCGTTTAAATGCTATTAGTGCAGTAAAAATTCATCCAGATAATAATTCTTATTTACATATTTTATCTTGATTTATGTGTATATATATATGTGTCTTTGTTTTGAAGTTGTTGAAATATATACACTGCATTATTGCTATATTGAATGTAAATATATATATTATTGAAAATTTTTGGATATATGTATATATTAAATTAATAGCATTATATATATATATATATATATATATATATATATATATATATATATATTGCTCATAAATATGGATTTGGCACATGGATTATTCATGTTTTTATATTGTACATGACTATTCATGTGAATATATATATTAACATATTCAAATTTTGGCAATATTTTTTTGTATAATATTTCATTTTAATTAATTAAAATAATATGTTGGCAAAGTAACCTCTATGTATAGATTGATTAATTTGAAATATTAAGATATATAGTTGTATTTTTGGATTTCATGCGAATAATAACCAACTTAAAGGAAGATTATTATTTGGCCGAAATTCAAATATATTTGTGGTGATGAATATGTGACATTTATTAGGTTTTCCATGTGAATATCAAGTCAGTCCAAAGAAAGGCTTATTATTTGACATGAATTTTTTGTCAATATTTGATTACTATATCAAGAATACCACTTACGAATTGATTTTTCTGTTCAAAGACTAAATATCAGTGTTGTATTAGGTATCTTGTGATGGAAATTGCCATTATTTGAATTAGTTAATTATATTAAATTCAGTTATTAATTATAAGATTGTTGTTTTGTTCTAAATTCACTAAATGCTTCTGCTGCTACAGTGTCTGCCAACATTAATTCCATCCCTGTACTTAATGGTACAAACTTTAAGAATTGGAAAGAGAACGTCATGATCGTTCTTGGTTGCATGGATCTAGACCTTGCTCTTCTGGTTGAGCGACCCCATACTCTTACGGATGAAAGTTCCTCTGATAATAAGAGGAATTTGGAGAAGTGGGATCGTTCAAATCATATGAGTCTTATGATCATGAAACGTGCAATTCTGAAAACATTTAGAGGTACAATGTCTGAAGAGGCTGATGCCAAATTATTCCTTGAAGAACTTGAGAAACGTTTTGCCAAAAATGAAAAGGCAGAAACAAGTACTCTTTTGAGAAATCTTGATTCCATGAGGTATAATGGCAAAGGGAACATTAGGGATTGGAAATGTCTCATCTTGCATCTAAATTAAAGGCACTAAAGTTAGAGCTGTCTGAAGACTTGCTCGTGCACTTGGTTCTAATTCCTCTTCCTACACAATTAAGTCAATTCAAGGTAAGTTATAATTGCCAAAAGGAGAAATGGACTCTTAATGAGCTCATTTCACATTGTATACAAGAAGAAGATAGAATGAAACAAGAAAAGAAAGAGAGTGCTCATTTGGCTTCAACCTCTAAGGACAATAATAAAAAGAGGAAGAAGGATAAAGAAGTTGCAGTTGTTCAACCAGATAAAAGAAAAATTAAGGAACTGGCTTCTTTTGTGGAAGTACTTCTCACATGAAGAAACAATGTACCAATTATCACGCTTGGCGTGTAAAAAAAGGTATGTTTCTTACTTTGGTTTGTTCTGAGGTTAATTTATCTTTAGTACCTAGACATACTTGTAGATAGATTCTGGTGCTACTACTCACATAAGTGTGTCTATGTAGGGTTGCCTGACCTGCCGAAAGCCTAGTGATGGTGAAAGATACATCTATGTTGGCAATGGCAAGTCAGTTGAAGTTAAGGCAATAGGAACTTTTAGGTTATTATTAAAGGCTAAATTTTATTTAAATTTAAATGAGACTTTTATTGTACCATCATTTAGACGAAATTTGGTTTCTGTTTCTACATTGGACAAATTTGGTTATTCTTGGTCTTTTAGAAATAGACAATTTAGTCTTTCTTATGATTCAAATCTTGTTGGTTCCAATTTTTTATCTATATATGATAACCTCTACATGCTTGATATGGTTGCCTCATTTAATGAAACCTTACATGTTAATTCACGTGGTACTAAAAGAAAATTAGCAAATGAAAATTCTACATCACTTTGGCACAAACATTTAGGGCATATCTCTAAACAAAGAATTGAAAGACTTGTGTTAGATGGAATTCTTGATCCCCTTAATTTGTTAGATTTTGAAGTCTGTGTTGAGTGTATTAAGGGGAAACAGACAAACAAAAGGAGATTAGGTGTCGAAAAATCTTCAGACGTCTTAGAACTAATACATACAGACATTTGCGGGTCATTCTCTACAGCTTCTTGGGATGGTCAACAATATTTTATTACGTTCATAGATGATTTTTCATGTTACGGGTACCTTTATCTCATTCATGAGGAGTCTGAAGCACTGGATGTGTTCAAATTTTTCAAAGCTGAAGTTGAGAATCAACTTGACAAAAGGATTAAAGCCATTAGATCTTATCGTGATGGTGAATACTATGGTAGATATGATGGATCAGGTGAACAACGCCCAGGACCATTTGCCAAATTTCTAAAGGAATGCGGTATTGTCCCACAGTACACCATGCCAGGAAGCCCTAATATGAATGGTGTTACTGAGAGACGAAATAGAACACTAAAGGACATGATCAGGAGTATGATTAATCATACTACCTTACCAGATTCACTATGGGGAAAGGCATTAAAGACTGTAGCCTACATCCTCAATAGAGTTCCAACTAAAGTAGCAACCAAAATCCCTTATGAATTATGGACTGGCAAAAAGCCTAGTATACAACATTTATATATTTCGGGTTATCCAGCTGAGGCAAGGCCTTATAAGCCAAATGAAAAGAAATTGGACTCAAGAACCATCAACAACTATTTTGTTGGATACTCTGAATGACCTCGGGGGTACAAGTTTTATAATCCCACAACTATATCATTTTTTGAAACCAGAAATGCCCGATTCATTGAGGATATTGAGTTTGAGGGGAGAGATAAGGTTAGAAACTTTGCCTTTGAAGAGGAATTTGTTTCTCTTCCTACAGTTGTTATTGACTATGATTAGGCTTCTATTCCTGATATTGTTCAAGAAGCAACTCCAGAACCACAAGACAATATTGAAAATCTCCATAATCAAGGTCAATAGGTTATTCCTGAAGAACAGACTCAACAACCTCAAGAACAAATGCCATTAAGGAGATCCACTAGAGAAAGGAGAAATGCAATTCTGGATAATTAAATTATTTCTCTCCAAGAACATGAGGTAGAAAATGGAATGGTGAAAAATGATCCAATCAACATTCATCAGGCCATTAAAAGTTCTAACTCTCAAAAGTGGATTGATGCCATGAATGAGGAAATAAAGTCCATGAAAGACAATGATGTTTGGGATCTTGTCCCATTGCCTGAAGGAATGAAACCCATTGGTTGCAAATGGATATTTAAGACCAAAAGGGATTTAAAAGGTGATGTGGAGAGATATAAGGCTCGTATTGTCGCCAAGGGCTTTACTCAGAAGGAAGGCATTGACTATAAAGAGACTTTCTCTCCGGTTTCGTTGAAAGACTCTTTTAGGACTGTTATGGCACTTGTGGCACATGTCAACCTTGAGCTACATTAGATGGATATTAAGACAACATTTCTCAATGGTGACATTAATGAAACAATTTACATGGTGCAACCTGAAAGTTTTTTTTTTTTTGGAGATTCAAAGCAAATGGTTTGCAAATTAAATAAATCATTATATGGGCTTAAGCAAGCATCCTGTCAATAGTATTACAAGTTTCATCAGGTTGTCATCTCCTTTGGTTTCGAGATGAATGCTATTGATGATTGTATATACCATAAGTTCAGTGGGAGTAAGCATATTTTTCTGGTTTTATATGTCGATGACATACTGTTTACTAGCAATGATATAGGTTTATTGTATGAAACCAAGAGATTTCTATCAAAGAAATTTGAGATGAAAGATCTTAGTGATGCCTCTTTTGTATTAGGAATTCAAATACACCGAGATCGCTCTTGAGGTATTCTTAGATTATTACAAAAGAGCTATATAGAAAAGATTCTTAAAAGATTTGGCATGCATGATTGTAAACCAGGTGACACCCTTGTTACTAAGGGAGACAAGTTCAGTCTTAATCAATGCCCCAAAAATGATTTTGAAACTAAAGAAATATAAAAGATTCCTTATGCTTCAGCTGTAGGGAGTCTGATGTATGCTCAGGTATGCACCCGTCCGGATATTGCATACATTGTTAGGATGTTAGGCAGATATTTGAGCAATTCGGGAATGGATTATTGGAAAGCAGCCAAAAGGGTTATGCGATATCTTCAGAGAACAAAAGACTATATGCTCACATATAGGAAATCGGATCAGTTAGAGATCATTAGGTTTTCCAACTCCGATTTTGCAGGATGCCAAGACAGTCGTAGATCCACTTCAGACTATATCTACTTACTTGCTAGAGGAGCTATTTCCTGGAAGAGTGTTAAGCAAATACTCATAGCTTCTTCCACCATACCAACTGAATTTATAGCATGTTATGAGGCATCTAATCATGGGATATGGCTGTAAAATTTTGTTACTGGGTTGTGAATTATGGATGGTATTGAAAGACCACTAAAGTTATTTTGTGACAATAAGTCAGCAGTTCTATATTCTAACAACAACAGGAGCTCGTCAAAGTCGAAATACATAGACATCAAGTTCCTAGTTGTTAAAAAAAGAGTTCAAAGTGGTCAGGTATCTATAGAGCATATTAGGACCAACTCCATGGTTGCGGATCCGCTTACTAAAGGTCTACCATCCAAGGTCTTTCATGAGTACACTACTCATATAGGTGTTGTAGCACTCTATAATATATTAGTTTAGTGAGAGTTTGTATTTATAGATGTTTTTTTTTTATGATATGTTTCATGGATAATTTATGATTATTTACTACAGTATAAAAATTTGAAGTATTTTTACACTTTGATCTTATTTGGCTTGATCTCACTAAGGAATAAGGTTGGACCAATTGAAAATAGGCATGTTAAGATCACATTATATGAAATTCTGATGCTACACATCCATATTCGATCCATGTCATTAGTTATATTAATATGTATGATCATTGATGGGTCTATTTGCGATAAATTGTAATGAAGATCACTTTGATCCTATATTGGTATAATTAATAAACTGGATTGGTTAGAGATGGTTTTGGTAATAATAGCAATTTTTGAGCTCATACGGATGATGTATAATTTAAAAAAAAAAAATTATTATATATATACATATATATAGTCTAAATGGGAGATTGTTAGGATTTATTGGACATGCATATTACATAATTTATATAAATAATATTAATTATATATCATATGCTATTTTAAGGTTTGGCCCAAATTAAAATGGTCTAATAAAATTTAAATGGGTTTGGATCATCTTATTGAGGTTATCATATGCTATTTTAAGGTTATTTTTTATGTGTAGATACCCTTAAAATCTTATTCCTTATTTAATAAGTAATAAGAGTAGTTTAAAAAAAAGAACGTAGGGTTATGGTCTCCAACTAATGTGAACGGTTAATTTTAATTCTTTGATATTTCATTATTATAGAATTGACAGAGACGTTATATTCTTTTAAAAAAAAAATTTACATTAATTTAGAAGATCAAATCAAAATTCCAAAGAGACTCAATCACCGAATATAAATTCAGGTACGCTTCCATATATAAAATTTTTCTTTTTGATAAATGAACATGAAGATTTAAGATTTTAATAAAGAATTAATTTCAACACATAGAACTTGTTTTTTCATTACATGAAATTAAAATTAGATACAATGTATGTAGAAGTAATGGAATCTCAAAAGGAAGATTATTAACACAAAATCTCAACTTTGAATATAGACTAGGGTTTTGATTCTTGAACTTAAAGTTGGAATGCACTACAAGTTGCAAAGGGAGCTTAGTAGATTTTTCACTAAATTAGAAGTTGTATTTTCTTGTGTTATGATTTAAAAAGTTTTTATTTTTTGAGTTTTAATTAGACTGTCGTATATTTTGATATAAAAATATTTATTAGTTATATTAAAAATTAAAAAGTTTCTTACTCCCTTGATTTTGGCTAGAATGAACTATTTTACTTTATATTTGTAAGATTTAAGGCTTTTTAAGCTTAAATATGCAAAACAAAGAGATATTTAGAAGATTTTTTCACTAATTTAGCATCTGTGTTGTCCTATTATGATATAAAGTATATGTGTTTTTTTGTCTAATTATAAAAATATTCTATTTTAATTTCATAAATTAATTGCAATTAAATCTTATCTTAAAATTTGAAGAGAAACAATATTTATTTTATTCTTAATTAGAAAGTCAAAAAGTTAAATTGACTCTTAACTCATACCAAATTGTCAATTAGACTGCTTAATTTTGTAAATTTGATTAATTAACTAAGTTAATTATTCGATATAAGATTAATAAAATAAGATTTTATTTTCTTAAAAATGTATAAGATTTTTGAAATTACAATTTTGAAAAATTTAAATTCCTGAGCTAAGGGCTGAAAAAAAATATCAATTCATCCAATTCAAATTGAAATCATTAATTTTGGAAATGATATGATTAATTATGATTTATAAAATTTTAAAAATCGTTAATACATTTAGATTACGAATTTAATTTTAAATAATGCATTAAAACCAAACCCAATCACACACACACACACACACACATATATATATATATTAAACCCAATCCGCTGAAGTTATATACAGTTGAATTGTTATATTAATAACATATAACAAAAAAAAATTAATTATTAATGCATATGTCATAATTATAATTATAATTACTTAGTTATAATTTAAACCCCAAATCCAAATAATTACAAGCACTGTTTGTTTTGATGATTATACAGATTTGGGAAGTTAACTTTAAAAGTTAGTTTGTAAAATTGAATAGCCTATTTCTATTTTTACATTAACAGTTCATCATGTTTTGGAATTTATAAATATATTTATATCTTCATACGTTTCAAATGGTAGTTAGATTGAAATAATTTTTTCTGAAATATAATTAATATTTATAAATTTATAATATAAATTAGATCTAAAGGCAATTGAAATCATAAAAAAAAAAATCAAACTAAAGAGAATTGAAATAAAATCGAATTATATTGGAGAAACCAAACTAAAAAGAATTTCAATTGAAATCAAACTCGGATCATACAGAGGAAGAAATCAAACCATAGAGAATTGAAATAAAGTTAGATCATACAGGAGAAATCAAACTAAAAAGAATTTAAATCTCAATTCAGATTATAATATAATAAGGATAATGATTGATGCATGAAAATTTGGATAATATCAGAAAAAAGAAACCAAACCAAAGAGAATTAAAATAAAATAAAATAAAATAAATAAATTAAGGAGAATTCAAATCTGAGTCTAAAATATGATATAATAAGAGTAGCTGTATCTTAACAATTAGGCCCAAAATGTAGCTACACTAAGCTACTATCATAGTTGGCCATTGGCCCATATGAATGGTTTCCTCCTTTCCATTTTTGTCCCTATTTCTGCAGGAGGTGCTAAAAGTAGTTCTATAGCTAGGCCTAGCTAGCTAGCTCTCTCTCTCTCTCTCTCTCTCTCTCTCTCTCTCTCTATATATATGTACTTTATACATTTGAATTATAATTATAAGATAAACATTTAATCACAAATTTGTATTGGTATTAATTAATTAATATGGTAGCTTAATTAATAAAATAATTGGCTCTTTTAAATGGCGCAGGAAAGAGGTGAGTGTGAGGGGAAGGAGGCAGATTGTGAGAATGAAGGTCCTATCCCTTCTTAGATTGTTTCATTAAGGTTATGTGATTATCAAAATTAATTGTTAATTAATGGAAAATAAATTAATTAAGCATCCAGCTTGTTTGTTTTTAAATTATTCTTAGGGTCTGTTTGGGGATAAGAAATTAGAATTGGAATTGATAATTTCAATTCTAATTTTAATTTTCTAAAATTAAAATTTTATTGAAATTGTAATTCTAATATTTATTTCATAAAAAAAATTAGAATTAAAATTGAAATTAAATAAAAAATTAATGATGATGAAGTTGAAAGTGATAGTGGACTACCGGCGGTGACAATGACGTTGGAGATGAAAGTAGTGGTGAAAGAGAAAATTGTAATGGTGATTATGGGATTATAATTTTTATGGGTTGATAATAGAATTGTGAAATTGATTTTTTAATTATATTATAATTCTAAATAGTTATGAACAGATAAATTAAAAATTTTAATTTTAATTTCAATTCCAACAAACCTATGCCTAAAATAGCTTCTATTTTTCCAATAAATCAGCACCTTGCTGCAGAATATTCCCTACAAAAAGTCCCAGACCCGTGTCAGACGAAACCTGGCTTTTAATTTGGAAACAAGCTTCAATGCATTACTCTCCAATGCCACATACTGCAACCCATATCCTTGTCCAGACTCAAACCAAAAATAGCTCCCGTTGGCTCTGCTAACTCAACCTCATAGACCTGGGGAATAAATTTTGCAGCAGCAGCAATCACAACACTTTGATCATCCCTCATAACAGCACCTAGCCCAGTCCCATCTACAGCCCTTAAATTTTGACTAAACATTCAAAATTCACTTACTTGAATCTAATTTAATATTCATTCAAATTTATATAAAATTTAAGGGTGATTATTGATTGTACCAAATGCACTAAAATATAAAGCATTATATACTTGCAATTTACAAATACATGAAATCCACTTTAGATTTTTAATATGTAGATCCTATAATTATATTAGTGAAAATGCATTGCACTTGATACACTAAATAATTTATCAAAATTTATAATAATTACTTCAACTCATTAATCATCAATCATATAACTATAAAATTTCAATATAATTCATTTGATTTGATTTGAAATATTATTTATTTGTTTGTTTTAAAATAAATTAATAACGTATAAATTAATAAGAATGATAATTATGAGAATAGCAGGTGAAAAAATATGTATAATTTTAAAACATGAATAGATGTACAATGCTAATGAATAATTTTTTTATTTTTTTTAAAAATAGTCATTTTAAATTGTATAATTACTTGTCTCTTGCAAAATAAGGTAGATGTTGTGCATTAGGGCAAATACAGAATGTCATTATTGGGAAAGTACAAGGAAACATATATTTCATAATAAAGACAAGGGAACAGTACAATATTTTACAAATTATAACTGTTCATTTGGAGATTATTTTACCAATATTTTTGTCACATGCATGATGCATCCTTAAGACTTCAACTATATTTTATAGTAATTCCATTAAAATGTATATATATACATACATATTGGCATCGCACATGCCTCAACTAGTACAACCCATGTTCTAATGTTCATTAATTTGCTTAGCATTACTTTTAAGTAGGGGTGAGGGAAAAAAAAAGAAAAAACTTGAATGCTAAATCGAATTAAATTTAATTCTATTAGTTCGATTCAATTTGATTCTTTTAAATTTAAATTCGGTTTAAATTGAACAAACCGAAGCCAAATTATATATTGAAATAGAAAAATCGATTATATATTTATATTCAGAAAAATATGCATTTATTATTAAGTTATATTTAAAGTTGTATTTTTCATAAAAAATTATGACTAAAATCTTAATAATTTATTCCCTAAAATTTGACTCAAGATTTAATTGGATACTTAAATTTTTAATTGGTTAAATTAGACAGTTACGCTTAAGGCCTTAAGGATAATGAAGCACAAATTGTAACTGTTAGTTTTGAATTTAGTTTTAATTCTGATTCAAACTGATTTTAATTTCAAACACTTTAAATTTTAAATTAATTTCAATTTAATTCTTTAAAAGAAATATATATTTTTAAAAGTTGATTAGAGGGTAAATTACATTTTTTTATTGGTTGAATTTTAATTATTATTATATATATACTAAAAAATATATTTGAAAACACAATAAGAAATTTAATTATAAAAAAAGCTAACTTTTTTTTTTGACATAAAAAAATGATTAAATATATTTCAAATTTCTTAAATACACTCGATCCTTTTTTTTTTATTCTATAGTTTACTAATTATCTTTTATCTACAATAAATATTCAATAAATAACTTCTACCCTTAGCTCAATACTTTTTTCTTTAAACATTTTATTAGTGTATAGCTCAATAAATATCCATATATAACTTTTAATGTAATACTATAAATATTAAATTTATAACTAGCAAAAGGCAAAAATATATTTTTTTTTCTAAAAAATAGTTTACAATTAATAATATAATTAATGATATTTTAACTTGTAAAATTATATGGATAATATATAATAATTTAATAAATTATAAAAATTAAGTGGTGTATTTAACCACCTTCAACAAATAAAATATAAATTATTACTCCATTCGTTTTTTATTATCTGTTATTTTAGAAATCCATTCATTTATATTTTTAATTATCGTTTTAAATTTTTAAAATAATATTTATCTACTTTTTTTTACTTTATTTTTATAATATTTAATTAAAATATGATAATTTAATTTAAAATAAAATTAAGAATATAAAGTTAAATAAATTATTTTGAATCTAATTAATAAATATTTTAATATATATGTAAAACTTTAAATAATAAATAAAAAAAATGAATGAAATATTTATGGATCAATTGCGTATTAATTACAATGTTATATTCTCGTTAAATTTTAATTATCGATATGATGGATACATTTATTGATATTTATAATTAACAAAAGAAAGAAGCGAAGGAAAACAAGAGTTAAGTCTTAAATTTTTTATTCATTATATGTTTTTTTTTATCTCATAATTTTTTTTAAAATATTTTAATAATTAATATTATTTTTTATAAATAATATGATACATAAAAAAAAAAAACATCAAATAAAAAATTGTACACATGACAAAAAGTTTAAGCAGCAAGGGAGAACAAGAGTTATGTTAATAAAGCTGGATATGTTAAAGGCTTATAATGGGTTTGAATAGGAGGTCGATATGATTTTAGACGGTGTCACCATGTGGCGAAATTAGGGGACAGGCGGAGCATTAATCCCAACTCACTTTTAATTCAATATAATTAGTTTATTGTTTTAATTAATTTTTCTAAATTTTTAATTCATTCTCTTAAATGCTGATGAGCATGTATATAGCTAACTTTATCCTTTTGAGGTATATAAATCCCCAGTGTTTCACTTGTGAGAGATGGCAGACGGGAAAATGTTACTTTGAAATAAATGTATGGTTTGGGTATGGATTATCAGGGTATTATGCAAAGAATTATCCATATAGGTCTAGGAATAGAAATATATAGTTGGAAGAAAAAGTATGAGAGGTGATGAGATTGGTCAGG